>MU701762.1:0-18505 GCA_026770625.1 Nicotiana glauca | reverse complement strand
CGGCAAGTGCACATTTATTTCTATTGGATCGGGCCGTCGCCTCGGTATGATTTGTGCATGCTTGTATTGCTGCCTAGACTTATTTAAGTCGGTACATGCCTCACTATGGCTCGAACTTATTTTGTAAATAATGAAAGGAAATCTTGGAAAATTTCCTATGAAAGAATTACGTGTTTACTTGTTTCCTCTATCTGGATTAAAATCATATTTATAAAATAAATTCACTGTTTAATATGTATGTTAAGGATAAATAATCATTGGACTATTAGAGAGTGTCAGAGTTGACGATCTCGTCTCTACCCCTTCGGGATTAGGCGGGACACTCACTGAGTACACGTTGATTACGTACTCATACTACACTTATGTGCATTTTTGTTGCACAGGTATATTTCATTTTAGTGGCCTACTGGGCGCAGCAGCACAGACGATTCGGGGACTAGGTGAGTTGCAGTATGCAAGGTGGCCCGCAACTTTTAAAGTCCCTTCCTAGTAATTGTATTTCCTTTCTGTCCATTGTATTCTGGACAGGTGTTGTGTTGTATTTATATCATTGCCAGTAGTTGCTCATGTACTTCTGACACCGGGTTTCTGGGATGGTTTTTATCGGATTTGTTCTAATTGTTATTATTTAAAATTTAATTCAAGTAGTGGACTTTTATTTATGAAAAATAGAAGGAAAAACCTTAGATTTTCAAAAGTATTAAAAAAGGAAGTAATTGATAATTTTGTTTGCTGGCCTGACAGAGGTGTCCGACGCCACCACGACCCTTAGTGGATTTTGGGTCGTGACAGGGTTTCTGGGAAGGTTTACAACAGATTTGTTCTAATTATTATTATTTAAATTTAAATTCTAGTAGTGAACTTTTATTTATAAAAATGAAAGGAAAAACCGTAGATTTTTAAAAGCATTAAAGGAGGAAATTAATTGGTAATCTAATTGGCTGGCCTGACAGCGGTGTCCGGCGCCACCACGACCCTTAGTGGATTTTGGGTCGTGACAACATCGCTATAGCCAGGAAGTGGCTGTAAATTTTCATCACAAAGCTCGCAAGCGGTTGTCACATAGTTTCTCCAAAGCTAGAAAGTTGAACCAGAAGCCTGAGCTTCTTCAAAATTTATGGGAGGATTTGCAAAGGCAATGGCTTACTGCAAAGTTATTATAGAAGAGCGAAAAAGGAAAGAAAGCTCGCGCATCTGAGAAGGGAGATTCCTTGCACACTGGAGGTGCAATCAGCCTAGGGACAATAAAAAGAAGATTGGTACGTAATTGCTTAATTTATCTTAATTTTCAAAGTATATCTATTCTGTTTATTAACTAAAATTTATGATTTTTCAGGAAAAGAAGTTGGGGTATCCAATGAACCAACATGAGCTATTCAAGGAGACTCATATTGTAAAGAAAAAGAAACAGACTAATCAAGAAATGTGGGTCGAGGGCCGAGCCATGACTATACATGTAAGTTTTCACTTTTTATTAAGTATTTTGATTTACTTTTATATAAATTTTGAAAGACTAATTCAATGTAATTTTTCTTATAGGGTCGCTTCACAGCTGACGTGGAGGAATTCATACGTATTCAACCACCTAATAAGTTGGGCGAGCCAATCTAACCTTCGGACGAAGATGCTGAAAGAATATGGATCGAGGTTGCTGGCGGTCGAAAGTGGGGGAAGGTATACGAGCTTCCTACTAAGAAACTCCATCGCTATAAGTGTGGAATTCAAGGAATAGGGACTTCCTCACAAGGCGAGCAACTTGATGGGGAGAGCCTCTCCGATATGTGGGAGACTGTGACAAAGCTCACATTCGAGCTAGAAGCGGACAAGGAAAGAGAAAGACTTAGAGATGCTTAGTACATTGGCATGCAAGCTCAGTATCAAGGCATGCAAGCTCAGCTCAAAACTCTCCTCGCTTCTAGAGGTTTTTCGATTCCTCGATCTCGTGAGTCATTGCCAGAGGCTCGACTTGAACGTGAGCATTCCTTCCTTCCTCCCCGTGGTCGTTCTTCTCGTACTCCATAAGACCCTTCTCGAAACCGTCTTTTAGATGAAAGTTCATCAGACGGTGATGATGAATTTGTACAAAACACTCCTTGGCTTGTATATACTTTGAACTAGACAAATAAAACCAGTTTTGAATTAGGTGTAATAAGCGTTAACTTAGTTTTGTTAGTTTAATTTGTTAGTTCTATTGAACATTAATTTGTTGGTTTTAATGTGTTTTTTAAATTATGTTATTGTTGTTGTTGTTGTTGTTGGGTTGTTGTGGAGATTTTGATATTGAAATTGTAGTTTATGAATTGAATTATATTGTTATTTAGGGATTTTGATATGTTGGCAGGTGGTGTAGCTGCCAAAACATACATTTTATGCCAAAATTATTACCAAGAAAAGCGATCAAAGTTGGCCGCTTACCTATTAAAAAGGAACAATTCTGGCAATTAGCGACTAAGGTTGGTCGCTTATATATAAAAAAAAATTATTAAAAATTTGAAAATTGGCGACCAAGGTTGGTCGCTAATGAACCTAGATTTTATTAAAAAAAATATCCTGAAAATTAGCAATCAAGGTTGGTCGCTTATGTATAAAAAAAATTAAAAAATTAAACATAACTGACCAAAGTTGGTCGCTTATGAACCCAGATTGTTATATATATATTTTTTCAAATAATATCTATTTTAATTTAGCGACCAATGTTGGTCGTTAATTTTTGATATATAATAATTTAAAAAATATCGTAATCTAAATATAAGACCAACGTTGGTCGCTAAATTTATATTATTAAAATATTATACCAACCAAAGTTGGTCGGTATTTTATTTACAGTGAACATTTGGTCATTTTACCTTAGCAACCAAAGTTGATCGCTAATTAGCAACAACTTTGGCCGCTAAGGTAAAAGGACCACCAATATAGCTACTAAACCTGTTTGGACGCATTTTGGTCGGTATAGCTTCCTCCATGGTTGTTACAGAAGAATTTAAGTACTAACCTAAATAGCCCTTCATCCAGGCATTTAAATTAAATAGTTGGCGAATATATATAAAGCAGGATTAGTTACCTCATATAGCAAAGGTTGATACCTTATTTATTTTAAATAAATACCCTTTAAAAAAAATATATTCCATAGTTACCTTTTAATTTTTATAGCCAATATCTATTTATCGTCACCTCCTACCCTTGTGCCATAAAATAAACTTTGTATTATTTTTTTCTCACCACTCAAATTTATCATGTCCCTTCAAATTTCTCATATTCCCTACCCTATGTCTATTCTCCCTCCCTCCCTCCCTCTCTCTCTCTCTCATCTTCCACCTTCATCTTAGTACCAGAACTCTCCGACAAAGCATCAAATCCATCTAATTGAAGAAATAGATACGTTTAATGTATTCTCCCTCTGTTCTCCATCCAGTTGAAGGAAGGGATACATTCAAATCCTCCCCTACCCCATATCTATTCCCCCTCTCTCTTATCTTCCACCTTCATCGTACTACCAGAACTCTCTGGCAAAGCATCAGAATTAGAGTTTTCCGGCAAAGACTTTTGGGCTTCCGAGCAATCATCCGATATAGAAATTTTCTCTACCATAGCAGTGACAACCGGAGGCAACGGGGACGGCGAAACGACATTAGGGTTGTTCTTGAACAGAGACGACAGAGTTTGGGGCTGAGCAACTTGAATTTTCTGTTAATATATTTCTATGACGGCCCAACTGGTTATCTTAAGAATTTATGGCCCCATCCCTTATTAACTGCTTTTCCCATGTTTATTTCTTCTATTTTGATTTGTCGGGATGTTCGATTTTGAGTTTCGGAGAGTTTTGGGACACTTAGTCCCTAAATGAGAGCTTAAGTGTCGGAACAGTGTGAAGACAACCTCGGAATGGAATTTCGATGGTTCCGCTAGCTCCATTGGGTATTTAGGGATTAGGCACGAGTAATTGTGTTTAGGATATCCATAGCTAATTTATGCTTGAAATGCCAAAAGTCGAATTTTGGATGTTTCCGGTTCGATAGTGAGATTTTGATTCGAGGGCCGGAATGGAATTTTGGAAGTTGTAGTAGCTCTATAGTGTTGAATGTGACGTGTGTGCAAAATTTCAGGTCATTCGGATGAGGTTTGATAGGCTTTTTGATCGAAAGCGTAATTCTAGAGTTTTGGAGTTCTTAAGATTGAATCCGTGGTTGATTCGTCGTTTCGATGTTGTTTTAGGTGTTTTAAGGATTAGTATAAGTTTGGACAGTGGTATTATACTTGTCTGTGCTTTTAGTTGGGGTCCCGAGGGCCTCGGGTTGATTTCGGATGGTTGATGGAATGAATTTTGGAGTTTGGAGTTGCAGCTTCAGCTGGTTTTCTGTCATAACCGCACCTGCGGTTTGTGTACCGCAGGTGCGGAGCCGCAGAAGCGGCGGAGTGACCACAGAAGCAGAAAAGAAAGAAGGCCAACAGGGACCGCATAAATGGGAGCTTCACCGCAAAAGTGAGCCCGCATCTACGAAGGGTTAACCGCAGATGCAGAAATCGAGCTTTAAGTGAAAAGTCGCAGATGCAACCATGGTTTCGCAAAAGCGGGACCGCAGATGCGGTTTCACTGGGCAGAAAAGGGAAAAAATCGAGGGTTTAGTTCAAAACTTTGAAAATTTGATTTGGGAGCTCGGGAGTGGCGATTTGAAGGGAGATTTTCACCTGGGTGTTTTGGTAACTAATTCTTGCTCGGTTTAGACTAATTTCCATAAATCAACACTTAAATCCATCCTTAAATTTCGAATTAATGGTGAAAAATTGGAGAAAGTTCCTAGGCCAAACAATTAAGTTTAGATCACGATTTTGATGTCGTATTAGAGTAATTTTTATATATATGAGCTCGTAAGAGTATGAGGATTCAGAATTTATAAATTTCATCCGAATCCGAGATGTGGGCTCGAGGGGCATTTTGGTCATTTTACCTAATTTCGCATATTAGCTTAAAATTTCTTTATAGAATCAATTGCTTGAAGTGTTATTTACACTATTGTCACGACCCTAAACCCGAAACAGGTCGTGATGGCACCTCTAGTGAAGACAAGGCCAATCGACACTTCCCATTTTTCCAATTATTAACAGTTAAGTATTATGAAACAGTCTAAACATGATAAATTGAATCCGAAATAGCAGATAATATCATAAATACGCGGAAGAACATCCATACACAGCCCGATACCGGGATGCCACTAGTCATGAGCATCTATAAGTCATAATACAAGTTTCCTAAGTCTATAACCTAGTTCAAATGTCTAAAAGAGATAGAAGTGATAAAGGAGGAGAAACACGGGACTACGGACACCAAGAAGCTACCTCGTGAACTCCAAATGTCTGCCCGAAGCTGGAAGGATCAGCACTCGAGGGCGGAACCAGCTACCCCTGAATCTGCACACAGGGTGCAGGGAGTAAAATGTACTCCAACTCGGTGAGTAACAAATGTAAATAATGAATGAAAGCATGAAAACACGTAAGGCACAAGGCATTCTATAATGAAGTAGTAAAATCATTTAAAAACAACAAACCAGTAAAGAGATAAGTAAAAATCCTTTTTTAACAAGCAAGCATATCAAGTAAACACGTAAAGGTCCGCCCCTCGGGCAATGTATCAACAAAACCGCCCCTCGGGTAACATCTCAGAACAGTACCATCTCCTCGGGCTCAATCTCATATCACAATGGGTACCCGCGCTCACTGGGGATGTGCAAACTCTTGGAGGGGCCCCTTACGGCCCAAGCACAATATCAAGCCATCTCGTGGCATCATCATTAGGCTCTCGACTTCATATCAATCAAGCCACCTCGTGGCGTACATATCTCAGGCCCTCAGCCTCAAATCAATAGTGTTTCCTCACAACATAGGACCTTGACCTTACTCAGTCAAAAATCCTCACAAGCCTCTAGCAATAGTAAAACAGTGTTTCTTAGCCCAAACATCATTTAAGTATTAAAACTGAGTAAACGTGGCTGAGTATGAAAAATAGTGAAAAATAAGGTGACTGATTTCAAGTATAAAGTAAAAACAATGAGGAAATATCAATAAAAGTCCCCGGAGGGTTCAAATAGTTGGCACGATGCCCAAATATGGCATTCAGGACAAATAATGATGATAGCAAATTGATTTCAGTCAAATACGCGATAAAATCATCAATCGGGACGGACCAAGTCACAATCCCCAACAGTGCACGACCCCACACTCATCATCAAGCGTGTGCCTCAACTTAATATAGCACTACGATGTGCAATTCGGGGTTTCAAGCCCTTAGAACATCATTTATAATCATTGCTCACCTCGAACCAGTCAAATCTCTAACTCGCGATGACTTTTCCCCTCGAATCGTCCTCCACTCGCGTCGAATCTATTCAAAGTCAGAACGAGGACATCAAAATATGCTAAGAGAACGAAGCCAGAGATCAATAATTGACACAAATCCCTAGATTACCAAAATCTGACCCCCCGGGCCCACGTCTCGGAATTCGATAATTTTCATATCAATAGATTCCTTATCTCCCCACGAGTTCATACATATCAAAAGTTCATAAATCTGACCTCAAATGGTCCATCAAATCCTCAATCAAAGGTCTCCAATACTAAACCCTAGTTTCCCCAAATTTCGCCCTTAATTTCTATAATTTCTAGCTCTAATCCGTGAAATAATAGCATAGGAATGAGTTTCAAGTCCAAATTCCTTACCTCAATGAAGTTTCCTTGAAATCCCTCTTTCAAATCGTCCAAAAAACTCCAAAGCCGAGATAAAATGGTGAAATAACTCAAAATTCATGAAGGACACAATTTATACCTTCTGCCCACACCTTTTCGCATATGCGTTCCCATACCCGCTTCTGTGGTACCGCATATGCGGGCAAATTACCGCTTCTGCAATTCTTCACATAAAAGGCCCAATCCCATCTACGGTCAACTCTCTACACCTGCGCCTTCTCAGGTGCGGTCACACTACCTCATCTACGGTTCCTGATGATTCCTCCAAAATCTGCTTCTGCGGCTTATCTTCCACACATGTGACATCAAACCTGCGGTCCCCGATCCGCAGGTGCAGAAATACCAGAAGCAGCTGAGATTCTGCAACTTCACAAGCCTCAAACCTTTCTGTCAACAATCCAAAATCACTCTGAGGCCCCAGGACCTCAAGCAAAAGCACAACACATCCTAATACCTTATTCAAACTTGTTCCAATCATCAAAACACCTCAAACAACATCAAATCACCCAAAACACATCGGAGTCAAGCCAAACTTTCTAAAATCTTCCGAATTCCGCTTTTGATCAAAAACCTAACCAAACCACGTTCAAATGACTTGAAACTTTGCACACATATCCCAAATGACCCAACTCTCAGAATTCCATTCCGACCCCTATTTCAAAATCTCGCATATCAACCAGAAATTGCCAAAATATCAACTTCGCCTATTCAAGCCTAAATCTGCTACGAACCTCTAAAACCCATTCCGATCACACTCCTAAGTCCCAAATCACCTCCCGAAGCTAACAAAACCATCGGAACTCACATCCGATCCCTCTAACACATAAGTCAACATCCCGTTGACTTTTCCAACTTAAGTTTCCTCAAAAGAGACTAAGTGTCTCAACCCTTACTAAAATCATTCCAAATTCGATCCGACTAAACCGATACCACAAAACACGAATAAACAAAGCATAAGGAAGTAGGAATAGGGGGGAACGGAGCGGTAACCTATGAGACGACTGGTTGGGTCGTCACATCCTCCCTAACTTAAACAAACGTACATCCTCGAACTAGTCAAGAAACATATGTGAAGCTTTAAACAGGTGAGTATATCTGCTCCTCATTTCCCGCTCGGTCTCCTAGTGTGATAACCACTTGCTTTTAAATAGAATTCTGTGTTCCAAGGCCTTAAAAAACCTCTTTTATCATCACCTCGATTTGCGCTTGCAGCGCGTAGCTAGAAAGCTTAAATGAGAAAATCTATAAAGAATGATAAATTTTAAATATAAAATGAACTAATTTGACTTCGATCAATATTTTTGGTAAACGGATCCGGACCCGTGATTTGACTATCCCGGAGGGTCTGTAGGAAAATATAGGACTTGATCGTGTGCCTGGAACCAAATTTCAAGGTCCCAAGCTCGAGAGATGAAATTTTTGAAGAAAAATATTTTTTAAAATTGTTTATAAGGTTTGGAAATGAATTTTGATTAGAACATGTTGGTATCGGGATCGTATTTTGGTTCCGGCACCCGGGACAGGCCTTATATATGATTTAAGATAATCCTATGACGTTTGGTAAGAAACGAAATCCGTTTGACGTGATTCGGACCTTAAATGCAAAATTTGTTGTTTAAGAAGTTTTTATAACTTTCATTGATATTGAGGTTTAATTTGATGTTTTCAATATTATTTTTGTGATATGAGTACACGAATAAGTCCGTGAGATATTTTTGAGGTTGTGTGTATATTTGGTTTAAAACCCCGAGGGCTCGGGCAAGTTTTGGATAGGCCACGGGTGCATTTGGAACTTAGAAAATTGCAAAATTTTAGCTAGTGTGCCCAGGCCTGCAAGCTTTGCATTTGCGAAGCCTGGCTCACAAATGCGAAGGCTGGATCGCAAATGCGAAACCAGCCCAGACCTGCCTTGGCTCGCAAATGCGAGATTTTCTTCGCAAATGTGACGATTTTCCAATTGGCCAGTGATCGCAAATGCGACCTATGTATCGCAAATGCGAAACTATTTTTGCAAATGCGAAAGTTCAGCATTTCTGAAGGGTTCGCAAATGCGAACCCTGTTTTGCAATTCACAAGTTAGCAGAGGTTGGGGTTCGCAATTGTGAACCCCTATTCGCAATTCCCACATCTAAGACCTGCAACCTTTATACTTACCCGAATTTTAAACCCATTTTCACATCTTTTCAAAACATAAACACATTAGGGCAATTTTTCAAGAGCAACTCTTCTTCCAAATCAATTATAAGTCTTTTTAACTAGTTTTCTTCAATCATTTACATCTTTTAACATAATTTCAACTTCTATCAAAGATTGTGGAAATTGGGTGTTTTGGGTAGAACCTAGGTTTTTCAAAAATTAGGGATTTGGACCTCGATTTGAGGTCTCATTTTAAAATAAATTATATAATTGGGTTCGTGGGGGAATGGGTAATCGGGTTTTGGTCGAACCTTAGGTTTTGACCATGTGGGTCCGGGGGCGATTTTGACTTTTTGGGCAAAACTTTGGGAAATTTATTTTTCATGCATTCAAATTGATTCATTTAGTGTTTATTGATGCAATTAAGTAACTTGTGACTAGATACGAGCAAATTGGTAGTGGAAACAAGGGGTAAAGCTATAGTCGAATCATGAATTGTGTTTATGGCATCGAGATAAGTGTTTGGTCTAAACTTAGCTTGAGGGATTAGGAGTTGTGTCTACTTGCTACGTGTTAATTGTCGAGTAAGACGTATAGGCACGGTGACGAGTATCAATACGTCGCCCGTGAGTCTTGTATTATAAATTGTTGTGACTCCTTTGTGGTTTATTGTGCGTCATATGCTATTATCATCATTGTTCCCTTGCCGGGATGTTTGTTTTGATGTAAATGATCCCTTGTCGAGATGTTTGTTGATAGTATTGTTCCCTTGTCGGGATGTTGTTGAAATATCATTGTTCCCTTGCCGGGAAGTTATTATGTTGCTTTTGTTCCCTTGCCGGGATTCCTTGTGATTATTGTTGGCTTGTAAATAGGGGCGGGTGGTACGCCTACCACAAGATATAATAAAATGGGAGAAGGTGGTACGTCTACCACAAGACATATGAAATGGGAGCGGGTGGCACGCCTACCACGAGATACACGAAATGGGAGCGGGTGGCATGCCTGCCACGAGATAAGTGAAATGGGAGCGGGTGGCACGCCTGCCACGAGATATGATAAATGGGATCGGGTTGCATGCCTGCAACAAGATGTGAACTGAAAATAAAACCTGCCTTTGTTTTCCTTATCCTTGTTAGTAGTTGGATTTTGGTTCCTTATATCTCTCTTGATATCCTATTTTTACCTGCTATTCCCTGAAGCATGTTTCCCCCTCCCATATTTACTTGTTTATTTTGGTATTTCCTTTCTGTTATATATATATATATATTTGGATATATATATATATATATATATATATATATATATATATATATATATATATATATATATATATATATATATATATATATATATATTTGGGCTGCACAGGTTTATTTGTTAGTCTGGTCCTAGCCTTGTCACTACTTCGCCGAGGTTAGGGTAGACACTTACCAGCACATGGGGTGGGTGGTGCTGATGCTATACTCTGCACTATATGCAAATTTCGGAGTAGCTCTTAGACCATAGCTTGGAGGCTTACTTCATCCCAACCAGAGATCCAAGGTATACCTGCAGGCGTCCGCATGTCCTGGCGTCTTCCTCTATCTCTATTTCTTATTTCATCTTCTTATATTCCGAAATAGTGTATTGTTGTTTTTCTTTAGACCATGTATGTAGTTAATCCTAGTCCATCTGTGACAGTGTGACACCAGGTTTTGGGTGGTTAAGGCTTAAGTATTTGTAATAGATACAATTTTCATATATTTTATTATTGTCTTCCGTTTAAGATTGATTTTTCGCTGCTATCACGTTATCTCCTTATAATTGTTAAAAGAAATAATTGGTTAATGAAGTAATTAGGTATAGGATTAGCTTGCCTAGATCATATTAGTAGGCACCATACACGAATCCCGAGGGTAGGAATTCCGGGTCATGACAAGTTGGTATCAGATCTCTAGGTTACATGGGTCTAACAGTTCACAGACAAGCTTAGTAGAGTCTGAGGGATCAGTACAGAGACGTCTGTATTTATCCCCCATAGGCTACAGAGTTAGGAAAATTTCACATCATTTTTTTTCCTATCGTGTGGTTTGGTTTCTCAATGCTGATTGAATTTCTATTATGTTTTGTCACAGATGCCGAGAATGCGCTCTTCCTCATCTACTGACTAGTAGCCCGAACCCCCAACAGCAGCTCCCATGAGGGGTAGAAGGTAAGGCCGAGACCGTGCTAGAGGTCGAGGTGGGGGCAGAGCTCAGCCCCGAGCAGTAGCACCAGCAGAGAAGCCTCAGGTTGATTTTGATGATGAGGTTCCGGCCCCAACAGTTCTAGTGGGCCCAGCTCAGGTCCTAAAGGGGTTTATTGCCACCCCAATTCTTCAGGATGCTCTGGTTCGTCTAGTGGGCCTTATGGAGAGTGTCACCCGGGCAACTTGCTTCCTATAGCACCATCCGTCTCTCAGGCTGGAGGAGGAGCCCAGACTCCTGCTACTCACACTCCAAAGTAGGTAGCTCCCCAGTTTCAGACTCTAGCAGTTCAGCCAGGTGTGGTAGGTCAGATCGGTGATGGAGCAGCTATGTCTGTCGATGCTTTGTGGAGATTGGACGGGTTCACCAAGCTCTTCACTACTACTTTCAGTGGTGCATCTACTGAGGATCCCCAGGATTATCTAGATAGCTGTTACGAGGTTCTTAGGAACATGGGGATAGCTGAGACCAACGGGGTCGATTTTGCCACATTGCGCTTGTCTAGATCCGCTAAGACTTGGTGGAGAGATTATTGCTTGGCTAGACCAGTCGGATTGCCATCCTTGACCTAGGAGCAGTTCACGCAGCTATTTCCGGAGAAGTTTCTCCCTATCACACATCGAGAGGCTTATTGGAGGCAATTTGAGAACCTCCAGCAGGGTTCCATGACTTTCAACCAGTACGAGACCAGATTCATCGATTTGGCTTTCCATACTCTTATCATACTTCCCAATGAGAAAGAGAGAGAGAGTGAGGCGGTTCATTGATGGACTCATTCATCCGATTCGTCTTTAGATGGCTAGAGAGACTGGGAGTGAGATATCTTTCCAGGAGGCGGCCAATGTGGGCCAAAGAGTTGAGATAGTTCTATCATAGGAGGTGGTCATAGGGCAGATAAGAGACCCCGTCATTCAGGCAGATTTAGTGGTACCTCGTTTGGAGGTAGAGATTCTTATGGTAGAGGCCATCTTCCTAGGCCTTTTCAGTCAGCACTTCAGGTTTCTTACAGTCCTACAGTGCACTACCGCTTTAGAGGTTTCAAGGTCGTCATCCCCAGCAGTTGAGGGCTTGTTTTACTTGTGGCAAAACGAGGCACATTGCTAGGTATTGCCCTCGAGCACCGAGTAGCTCTCAACATCAGGGTTCCCATGCCATGGTTAGGGCATCGAGTGTTCCACAGCCTGCCCGGCCAGCTAGGGATGGAGTAGAGGTGCTAGAGGTAGAGGTAGAGGTCCTAGAGGTAGAGCTAAGTCCACTAGAGGTGGAGGCCAGCCAGCCAGCAATAAGCCATCCCAGAGATGTAGTTTAGGGTGGTGGGGCCCAGCCCCGATGTTATAATCTTCTATCCAGGCCTGAGGCTAAGGCTTCAGATGCAGTTATTACAGGTACGGTTCTAGTTTGTGATAGAGATGCTTTAGTGTTATTTTATCTAGGGTCTACTTACTCGTATGTGTTATCTTATTTTGCACCGTATCTAGTCATGCCTAGTGATTCTTTGAGTACTTATGTTTATGTGTATACATCGGTGGGTGATTCAATTCTGGTAGATAAGGTCAATCGTTCATGTATAGTTGTGATTAGAGGTCTTGAGACTCGTGTAGACTGCTTCTTCTGGACATGGTCGATTTTGATCTCATATTAGGGATGGACTGGTTATCACCTTACCATGATATCTTGTACTGTCATGCCAAGACTGTGACCTTAGCCTTACCGGGTCTACCTCGTTTAGAGTGTAGAGGGACTCCTGGTCATTCTACCCATAGTGTTATCTCTTATGTGAAGGCTCGACGTATGGTCGAGAAGGGGTGTTTGGCCTATTTGGCTTATGTTCGCGATTCTAGTGCTGAGGTCCCTTCTATTGATTCTGTGCCCATTCTTCGGGAGTTTCCTAAGGTATTTCCTTCAGACCTACCGGGTATGCCACCTGACAGGGATATTGACTTTTGCATTGATTTGGCTCTAGGCACCTAGTCCATTTCTATCCCGCTGTATCATATGGCCCCGCCTGAATTGAATGAGTTGAAGGAGTAGATGCAAGACATGTTGAAAAAGGGTTTCATTAGACCCAGTGTTTTGCCTTATGGCGCGCCGGTGTTGTTTGTTAAGAAGAAAGATGGGTCAATGAGAATGTGTATTCATTATCGGCAATTGAACAAGGTTACAATCAAGAATAAGTATTCGCTGTCGAGGATTGATAATTTGTTTGATCAACTTCAGGGTGCCAAGGTATTTTCAAAGATTGATTTGAGATCTGGCTACCATCAATTGAGGATTAGGTCATCCAATGTCTCGAAGATATTTTTGCACTCGGTACGGGCATTATGAGCTCTTGGTGATGCTATTAGGTTTGATAAATGCCCCAGCAGCTTTTATGGATTTGATGAACCGAGTGTTCAGGCCTTACTTGGATTCGCCGTGATAGTCTTTATTGACGATATTTTGATATATTCCCGTAGCCAGGAGGAGCACGAACAACATCTTAGAGTGGTTCTTCAGACCTTGAGGGATAGTCAGTTATATGCTAAGTTATCAATGTGTGAGTTCTGGTTGAGTTCAGTTGTATTTCTGGGTCAGCAGAGGGTATTCAGGTTGACCCGAAGAAGATTGAGGCAATCAAGAACTGGTCAAGGCCAGCATCAGGTATAGAGATTCAGAGTTTCTTGGGATTGGCAGGCTACTATCGTCGGTTCATAGAGGGATTTTCATCTATTACATCCCCGATGTCCAGGTTGACTCAGAAGGGTGCCCAGTTCAGATGGCCGGATGAGTGTGAGGTGAGCTTTCAGAAGCTCAATACAGCTTTGACTACGACATCGATGTTGGTTTTTCCCACAGGTTCAGGGCTTTATACAGTCTATTGTGATGCATCTCGTATTGGACTTGGTGCAGTGTTGATGCAGGATGGCAAGGTCATTGCCAATGCTTCACAGCAGTTGAAGATTCATGAGAAGCACTATCTGGTTCATGATTTGGAGTTGGCAGCCATTGTTCACGCATTGAAGATTTGGAGGCATTATTTATATAGAATGGCATGTGAGGTTTTTATGGATCACAAGAGTCTTTAGTATTTGTTCAAGCAAAAGGAGTTGAATTTGAGGCAGAGGAGGTGGTTGGAGTTGTTGAAAGACTATGATATCACCATCTTATATCATCCGAGAAAGGCCAATGTGGTGGCCAATGCTTTGAGTAGGAAGTTAGCCAGTAAGCGCAGTCTCGCTTATATTCCGGTTGGTGAGAGGCCTCTTGCTTTGGATGTTTAGGCTTTGGCCAATCAGTTCATGAGGCTGGATGTTTCTGAGCCCAGTCGTGTGTTAGCTTGCACAATCGCTCATTATTCTTTATTGGAGTGTATTCATGATCCACAGTATGATGATCCCCATTTGTGTGTCCTAAGAGACAGGTCGCAACATGGAGGTGCCAAGCAGGTTACCTTTGGTGATGATGGAATCTTGAGATTGCAGCGTCAAGTTTGTGTGCCTAATATGGATGGACTCCGAGAGTTGATTTTAGAGGAGGCCCATAGCTCCAGGTACTCTATTCATCCGGGCGGCGCGAAAATGTATCAGGATTTGCGGCAGCATTATTGGTAGTGGAGAATGAAGAAGGATATCGTTGCATATGTGGCTCGGTATTTGAATTGTCAGGAGGTCAAGTACGAGCATCAGATTCAGAGGTATGGTTGTTCATTTCAGAGGATTGAAATTCCCGAGTATAAGTGGGAGCGAATCACTATGGATTTGGTTGTTAGACTTCCACAGACTCGGAAGAAGTTCGACGTAGTATGGGTCATTGTGGATAGGATAACCAAGTCGGCGCATTTCATTCTTATGGTAGTCTCCTATTCTTCTGAGAGGTTAGCTGAGATCTATATCCAGGAGATTGTTCGCCTTCATGGTGTGCACGTGTCTATCATTTCGGACCGAGGTACACAGTTTACCTCGCATTTTTGGAGAGAAGTTCAGCGAGAGTTTGGCACACGAGTTGAGTTGAGCACAGCATTTCATCCCTAGACGGACGGGTAGTCCGAGCGAACGATTCAGATTTTGGAGGATATGCTTCGATATTGTGTCATTGACTTTGGAGGCTTGTGGGATCAATTTTTGTCTTTAGCAGAGTTTGACTACAACAACAGCTACCAGTCGAGTATTCACATGGCTCCGTATGAGGCTTTGTATTGTAGGCGGTGTCAGTTGCCAGTTGGATGGTTTGAGCCGGGAGAGGCTCGGTTGTTGGGTACAGATCTGGTTCAGGATGCCTTGGACATGTTTAGGATCATTCAGGATAGGCTTCGTACAGTTCCGTCCAGGAAAAAAAGTTATGCCGACCATAAGGTTCGAGATTTGGCTTTCATGGTTGGTGAGCGGGTATTGCTTCAAGTGTCACCTATGAAGGGCGTGATACAATTTGGGAAGAAGGGCAAGATTAGCTCTAGGTTCATTGGTCCGTTTGAGATTCTTGATCGAGTGGGGGAGATGGCTTATAGACTTGCATTGCCGTCGAGCTTATCAGTCGTGCATCCAGTCTTTCATGTGTCCATGCTTCGAAAGAATCACGGCGATCCATGCTACGTGTTAGATTTTAGCACTGTCCAGTTGGACAAGTACTTGTCTTACGAGGAGGAGCCGGTAGCCATTCTAGATCGGCAGGTTCGTCAATTGAGGTCGAAGAGTTTTCCTTATGTTCATGTTTAGTGGAAAGGCCAGCCTCCTGAGGCATAGACCTGGGAGTCCGAGTCCGATATGCGGAGGCGTTATCCCCATATTTTCCTTGACTCAGGTGCTCCCTTGTTATGTCCGTTCGAGGACAAACGATTATTTTAAATAGAATTCTGTATTTCGAGGCCTTAAAAAAACCTCTTTTAGCATCGCCTCGATTTGCGTGCGCAGTCCGGGTGCATAGCCGGAAAGCTTAAATGAGAAAATCTGTGAAGAATGATAAATTTTGAATATAAAATGAATTAATTTGACTTCGGTCAATGTTTTTAGTAAACGGACCCGAACCTGTGATTTGACGGTCCCGGAGGGTTCGTAGGAAAATATGGACTTGGGCGTGTGCCCGGAATCGAATCCGAGGTCCCAAACCCAAGAAATGAATTTTTGAAGAAAATTATTTTCTAAAATTGTTTATAAGGTTTGGAAATGAATTTTAACTAGAACATTTTGGTATCGGGCCCGTATTTTGGTTACGGCGCCCAATACAGGTCTTATACATTATTTAAGATAATTCTGTGAAGTTTGGTAAGAAACGAAATCCGTTTGACGTGATTCATTCTTTAAATGAAAAATTTGATGTTTAAGAAGTTTTGATAACTTTCATTTATATTGATGTTTAATTTGATATTTCCAATGTTATTATGGTGATATGAGTACATGAATAAGTCCGTGAGATATTTTTGAGGTTGTGTGTATATTTGGTTTGGAATTCCGAGGGCCTGGGTGAGTTTTGGATAGGCCACGGGGTGCATTTGGAACTTAGAAAATTGCAGAATTTTATCTGGTGTGCCCAGGCCTGCAGGCTTCGCATGGTCGCAAATGCGAAGGCTGGATCGAAAATGCGAAACTAGCCCAGGCCTACCTTGGCTCGCAAGTGCGAGATTTTCTTCGCAAATGCGAAGATTTGCCAATTGGACAGTGATCACAAATGCGACCTATGTATCGCAAATGCGACACTATTTTCGCAAATGCGAAAGCTCAGCATATATGAAGGGTTCACAAATGCGAACCCTGTTTCACAATTCCCAAGTTAGCCGATGTCGGGGTTCGCCAATTGCGAACCCCTGCTCGCAATTCCCACATATGAGACCTGCAACTTTTATACTTAGCCGAATTTTAAACTCATTTTCACATCTTTTCAAAACATAAAAATATTAGGGCGATTTTTCAAGAGCAACTCTTCTTCCAATCAATTGTAAGTCGTTTTTAACTAGTTTTCTTCGATCATTGACATCTTTTAACATGATTCCAACTTAAAATCAATGATTTTCATAGGGAAAATTGAGTGTTTTGGGTAGAACCTAGGTTTTTCAAAAATTGGGGATTTGGACCTGAATTTGAGGTTCGATTTCAAAACAAATTATATAATTGGGTTCGTGGGGGAATGGGTAATAGGATTTTGGTTCGAACCTCGGGTTTTGACCATATGGTCTCGGGGGCAATTTTTGACTTTTTGGGCAAAACTTTGGAAAATTCATTTTCATGCATTTAAATTGATTCATTTAGCACTTATTGATGTAATTAAGTAACTTGTGACTAGATACGAGTGAATTGATAGTGGAATCAAGGAGTAAAGCTATAGTCGAATTGTGTATTGTGTTCGTGGCATCGAGGTAAGTGTTTGATCTAACCTTAGCTTGAGGGGTTAGGAGTTGTGTCTGTTGATACCCAATTTTTTCCTATAATTTTCATATATAAAAGACTCTCAAAATAGCATATATAAGCATAGCTAGGTGTTTTGGAATTTTTCCTAATTTTTAAAGATTTTTAAATCAATTTATTATCCATTTTCAGCAGTACAAAAATCAATAATTATTCCTAAAATTATCATTTTGGTGAATAATTTATTTTATTCCCATATTTACACCAAAATATAGTTAAGGTAATTTTTGTACATTTTTTTACAACTTATTTGGTATTTTGAAGATAAATTGCATGTAATTACAACTTTAGCCTATTTTAAGAATTAATGGCATTTTATAATTATGAAATTGGTCCCAATATCTTAAATTAATATTTATACATCATTAGTTGGTTCAGTACTTTTAATTTGTTTTAGAATCTTTCTTTTACTATTTTATAAAATAAAAGGGACAAAACTGGCCATTTAAAAGCTGGCCTCATTTTATTTCAATTGCAGCCCATTTTGATATTTCAATTATAGCCTAAATTAACCCCCTAATTGACCCAATTTCAAACCCAATTTTGGACCAGCCCAATTCCCTTAACCCAACCTTTAACCCATTTAAAACCACCCGACCCAAACCACCTTTAATCTAGGCCGTTGATCAATCTGATCAATAGCCACAATTTACCCTTCCATAATTAAACCCAAACGACCTAACCTAATCTATCATTTCCCATCTCTCAGCCGCCTCTGAATACCCTCTCCCTCTCAAACTCTCTCGAATGTTCTTGAAACCNTGTGAGCACGTGATTTTTACCCCAAGTAAAGAATTCCAAAAAATTAAAAAATAAATAAAAGGGAATTAATTAGGAAAAGCATCCAAAATGGTAGAACAAATAATAAGAAAATTAAATGAAAATTTTATAATATTTATTAGGATGAAACAATTAATAAAATGCTCCAGAAAATATTATAATAAATATAAAATAGAAAATACAAAAAATAGAAATTAATAATAATACAATGTACAAAACAAGAGTAAAATTAAAAATACACAAATTGGG
>MU701761.1:202385-214614 GCA_026770625.1 Nicotiana glauca | reverse complement strand
GACGTTGCAATTCCTTAAAATTGATAAAGCGGAATACTAATAATGCACATAATTAGAATATATAGAAATCAGATAAAAGCAAATATAACAGTTGAGCGACTGTGCTAGAACCACGGAATTCGAGAGTGCCTAACACCTTCTCCCGAATTAACAGAATTCCTTATCCGGATTTCTAGTTCGCAGACTGTAATAGAGTCAAACTTTCCTCGGTTCGGGATTAAAACGGTGACTTGAGACACCATTATATTCTCAAGTGGCGACTCTGAAAAACTTAAATAATTAATCTCGTTCCGACTGTCCTTAAAGTGGAAAAACTCCTTATTATACCCTTCGCCGGGTGTAACTTGTAAAAAGGAGGTATGACAATATGCGTGACTCATTTTGACATAACTCCTTAATTGCTAATAATCAAGTAATTAAAAGCCGTAAGAGGTAAAATGTACGTAGGTTCTTAAATAAGCAATTAGACAATTTAATTAAGTCAGGTATGATTAAAAGCGACCGTTCTAAATCCATGGAACCCGGGAATTCCTAACACCTTCTCCCGGGTTATCAGAATTTCTTACCTAGATTTCTGTGTTTCACGGACTATAAAGCAGAGTAAAACTTCCTCCATTCGAAATTTCAAACCGGTGACTTGGGACACCATAAATTATCTCGAGTGGAGACTCTAAATTTGAATAATTAATCTCGCTTTGATTATTGTCATTTTAATTGGAAAAACTCCCTTATATCCCTTTCGTGTAAAAACGAGAGGTGTGACAGCTCTGGCCACTCTAAATTTGAATAAATAATCCTTTTCCGATTATTGTCACTTTAATTGAGAAAACTCCCTTATATCGTTTGGGGTAAAAAAGGGAGGTGTGACAGGCCCCCATGATAGGGTTGTGCTCGACTTTCATTGGATGTATCGAGCTACCCTGGCACAGGTTCACTCATCATTTTGGAGGATAGTATTGATGATAAGATTCTCTGTGATGGAAGCAGGGCTTGAGTTCACCCTTAGTCATCTCATCAAGCTATATCGGCCCTATCACTATCGAGTCCTGCTAACCTTGCGATGCCGATCTGCCAGGACCTTCGTTGTTGATGATGAAAAAGATGGGGACCGGGGATGGATGATTCGATTCATCCGAGTACGAATTGTTGACATTATCCCTGTGGAGTTCCTGCCATTTCCCGAGGAAAGGAATGTTACAGGTAAGTGGTACACTTGTGCTTTCATTGTTTTGCTTATGGGGGAGGCATGTTTCGTAAATGTGCTTTTCTTTCCCTTTCTGCGAAACTCCCTAGATGCCATACGAGGTCTGTAACCCGACGGATTGGGCTTGAAAGCTCTCGACCCGCTCGACTTATGATGAGTGCAAATGGCGAGACTTTTCCAAGGGTAGGTGGGAGGCAAAACACCACGGTAGGTGCTATGTGATTTACTTTATTTTGAAAGGCACTCTCTTTTTATGCGTACTGAGTCCTTTATCGTAGGCATTGGGGAATTTTTGGAGATGAGATTGTGCCCTCTCGGAGAGGGAGAAGTTTTTTCAACTTCAAAATCAATAAATAATAACAGACAAAAAACCTTTGTAGGGCGAAGGTGCTCTTAGCGAGACAAGTCCAGCCCGGAGGCTCAGAGAAGATGTATTAGCTGCGGTTGCGGAACCTGAGATTCCTGGCCTTAGAGAAAAGGTCCCTCCTTCACCGTCGTCTTCCTCTCCTGTCGAAGATACTTTGGGGTTTGTCCGAGGCCATGGGCCGCCTACGTTGACCGGGGTATCGAGTGACCATGTTCAAATCGGCAGTGGTTCTACCGGGGCTGATAGGCCCAGATCAGTATATGTGCATTCCACCTTTAACAAGGCTCAGCGGCTTTATGCAGTGGTGAGTTTTGGTCAATTGTATCCGTTTTTTTTGTTTTGAAATCTTACCTTCTCATTGAGTTTCTTCTCCACTGGCTTTCGACAAGCTCAAGTTTGAGCTGCTCCATCGTGAGGCCAGGATGCAAAAAGTAGTGGATGGGGAGAAATCCTGTAGACACCCAATATTCCCTATGTATTTTTTAATATGTAAAATACCTTAAAAATAGCGTACGTATCCATTTACAAGTATGCCCAAATGTTTTATTATTTTCCCTTAATTTGTTAAGGTTTCTAAATCAATTTATTCCCCTATTTTATCCATAAAACCCCAATATTAATTTCCAAGATTATTATCTCACTTATTGGACTTTCACATTGATGCCAAAATATGTCTAAGGTAATTTTTGCATATTTTCTACAAATTTATTTAATATTTTTCAATGCTAAAGTGCATAATTGCAATATTAGCCTTTTTAGGATTTAATTGTATTTTATATTCATAAAATTAAGTCCTGTATTTTTAAATTGTTAATTATATGCTATAAATCATTTTAGTTCTTTAAATTTATTTCCAGAAATTAATTTACTATTTTTTATAATTTTAAAAGGAAAAATTGGCTATTTAGAATCTAGCTCAATTACATTTCAATTATAGCTTGAATTCTACCCCAATTTAAACCCAATTCCCAACCTAATTACACCTACCGGAGCAGGCCCAAACCCATTCTCATAAACCAACCCACCTATCCCCGTTTAATCCCAACCGTTGATCGTTTAGATCAACGGCCCCCACTACCCCTTTCCTTTTTAACCCAAACAACCCATTTACCATACCTCATTCCTCACCAATCGACTCCTCTGAATCCCCCTTCTCTCTCAACTCTCTCTGAAACTCTTATAAACCCTAGCTGCCGCCATCAAAGTACACCCTAATCCATGTCCCTCCGTGGGCATTTGAGACCCGTACCAGCTTTTCATGGCTTATATATGTTTGGTTCTGTGGTTTCATGACCAGATTTCGAAGGAGTTTGGTCTTGTCCTTGCTCGACTGTTGTTCAAGGCCTTTCTTTGGCCATCCACGACCTTTTCTAGCCATTTATGGCCTTTTGAGGCGGTTTCTTGACCTTTTTTGGTTAGATCGTTAATGTTCGAGATCTTTCTCATTTCTTTTGGTTTATCTGAATCCCTAATCTCTAAGATCTTTCAATTGCTTTCAGATCTACCTTAGATCTGTATTTACCATGAACTTTTAAGCATTTTTGTCGAAGGTTCTTCAACGTTGCTTTCAAAATGACTCTTCATTGTCTAATTAGGGATTTTCTTTAGGTTATTTCAAAAATCTCTTCTCTGATTCTCGATGTTGTCTTACGACTTTACTATGAACTGTTTGTTATGCTTTCCTTCTACTTGAGTCAGCATGTTAAAAACCCTAATTTCTTTTGGGTCTCATTCGAATCCTGAAGTTGTTTCTTTAAATGTATACCTGTTTAACTAGGTTCCGCGTTCCTGTTTGACTTATTTGTGTTACCATTTTTAAAACTTGATTGTTGTTGAAAGGCCCTAAGTCTTTGGGTATGAAATTATTTATTTGAGTACTTGACTCGACTGAAAGCTTTTGTTTTAGACTTTCTTTTCTTTATGTGACTTATCTGATTTTACTATCTGAAAACTCGACTATGGCTTAAACCCTAAATTTTCGAAAGGGTTCCTCACCTGCTACTGTGAGACCTATGCATGTTCATGATACTATCTTCTCTGCACTGTTGATTAAATGTAACTTGACCTACTCGATTACTATGCTTCGAGTGTTTGCTTTACTAATAAACCATGGCTTATTTCTGCCAATACTGCATGCTTTTGAATATATCTTTTGCCAATGCGCTTGACATCGCATGTCTGGTGCCTTTTGTTCACTCTGTTTATATACTAAAGTGCAGAAGCATGTTTCTTCTTTGATTGACCCTAATCGTGCAACTGATTTCAAAGCTTTTCTTTCATGAGACATAATTTTACTCGCCATTTATTATTTTCCCTTTACTGTAATATTTACCTTGCTGAATCCTTTCCAAAAATAAGAATTTTTTTTACTTGATTACTTACTTAATGCTTGTACTACTCCTTTTATGGCAATAATCAGTCTGTCTCTAAACTAATTTCTTTCCTTATTTGAATCTGTTACTATCCGTTAAATAGTGATTCCTTAATTAAAAGGAATCACTTGTATAATTGATTCTAACTACTGATTGTTTCCATATTTGTATTAAAACTTCACTTATTACTCGTTTCAAAAGCAATAAATAACCTGCACCCCTCTTCTTTTAAAACACACCCGAACTAACGAACCACTTGAGTTCAGAACATACACTTCACTCAAAACTCTCTCTCTTTTCTCTGTTACTACTTGTGTTGCTGCCTTGTCTAACCCACTGAAGGCCAAGGCTAGGCTGTGGAAATTTGCTTATTTCTTTGTTGGTATGTTCTAATTAATCTTGAAGCATAAAAACAATATTTTTTCTTTGCTATTGCCTTCACTCTTGCATGTTTCCTGCTTGTGTTTAATCAAGTTTCATTCCTAAAGGATGCTATAAATCAATGTGTTGCTTTATGTATAAATACTCTATCGGTCATTTCATTATGTGATTATGACTTATGAATACCAAACCCCCATATCCCATATGTGTTTGCATTCTCTGGTTGGTTTGAAGTCATGTCAGCATTAGACATTGCTGTGCATGACCCCAAACCCGACCCTCCCTAAGGTCATATGCTTCATATCCCCTCTATGTGCTGTATTTTCTGGCTGACTTATGGGCATGTCAGCACCATCTATTGTTGTGCATGCCTAAGCTTGACCCCTACCTAAGGTCATATACTCCCTACAATGAATTCCCAAACCCCTAACCCATTTGTATAAAAATGCTAATTCTGTGTAGTGTTAGCTTTGCTACTACTGTTTTCCAATTACCCTTACCCCTCTCTATTCTTCGCTCAGTTTTAAATCTCTATTTCTGCATTTCCACTATACTTTTAGACTTAGTTTCTGCCCTCCCCCCAACTTGTGTGAGCCTTGCCTTGGGACCCATGAGCTCCCTCTGAACTTGGACATATAAGGGCTGGCCCTTCCACAACACTCATCTCTATTTGGTTATGCAAACTTGGGTGTAAGCATTGCCCGGGGTCCCTTGAGACCCTTAGCGAACTTTGATACACCTAGGTCTGATAAAGGCTTTGAAACAAGTGGCATTTGAGGTGTTTTGTTCAATAACTCAGAGAGAAAGTCAGAATCAGGCTTCCTATGGTTGTAATTTCTTATTTAACATTTTTTCTGATGTAATTTAGTATTTGGTCTTTAATAATTTTTAATAAATATTGGGGTTGGCTAGTTAAAGAGGGAATGGGTAATTATGCATATTTAGTTACTAGAATGGTAGAGAACACGTCTATAGGGCCTATTTTAAATTTTTTATGTTTTGATCACATACTTAGATAACATGCCTATAGGACCTGTTTTAAATTCTGCATGTTCTATTTTCACACTTAGATACCATGACTATAGGATCTAAACGGCTACATCAGACATCATGTTCATAAGGTTAAAATTAGTATTTTTCATAGAAATCATGCCTATAGGAATTTCAAGTAAATCTCGCCTTCTTTGTTTCACGTTCGACTAGATATCATGTCTATAGGAGTTAAAGTTAATAATATGGGAGATCATGCCTATAGAATCTAAAACCAGTCTAATTTAAAATAAGTTTGACTCATATTGTTCTGAACTATTTTTTAAAACAACTCTCTCTTCTTAATACGGTTTGGAAAGCATGTCTATAGGGTCTTAAATTATTTATTTTAGAATTTTTATTGCTTTGTCACATTCTGAATCGGTAATAGTTATCATGTTTATAGGATATCACCCAAACATTTAGGAAAGCCTTAGGTAATAAGAATAAAGACTGAACCCATCTTTGTTAATCTGTAACTGCTACAACCAATAGGTAGGCCTGATTCAGACTTCTTATATGAGTTATGTAATAAATTGGTTTGCTTTAACAGCTAAAACTCTCCTATCTTAGTATTTTAAATTTTGACCTTAAATGTGTTTTAAGTCATGCTACTTATGTGCTTTACTTGAGGAGGTATATCTGAGCCTCTTATTTGTTTATATGCCTCCCCCAATATGCAGTCCTATGTGTTTTGAATGTCGGTTTAGCCTTTTTACCATTAAAACTCAAGACTTGGCCTAAAATCCTATCTCTTATAGGAATAGTAGTCCTAAATTCCTCCGGTACTGATAGGAATGGGATGATTAATAGTATGCAATAGAGGTCGACACCAATCCGCACTTTAATACCTTAACGGGGTGGGAAGGGTAGATATGTATATGTTGACCGGTGCGCTAATACCACATGTAGCCTCTCTTTAGAGGAGTGATTACCATGTATTGCATTGGTGTAATCCATGTTACAAATATAACTTGGACCCTCTTGTACTCATTAGCATATTTAGTTATAACTCTCTCAAAACTTTATTTTATTTTATCATTCCCAAACATTTATGTATTTAAAATCCCCTATTATTTATTTGTTTACTTGCTAATTGCACAAATTCACAACAAACTATCTGGCCGGGAACCACACTAGTAGATCCTGAGGGGTGCCTAACACCTTCTCCTTGGGATAATTTCAAGCACTTACCCTATCTCTGGTTATCAAAGAATGTAGTTGTAGTTGAACCTTATAAGTGTCCTAATGCACCCTAAATCATTAGGTGGCGACTCTTCAAATGCAAAACCCAGTTCCCAAAAGGAATGAGTTGTCTTATGCCCAAAAATGTCATAAACTCAATTTTCTGATACAACGAGCGGAAAAAGGGGGCGCGACAAATCCATCAGGCTTCTTTGAAATAAAAGGGAAGATGATTTGGTATACTTGCGGTATGAGGCGATTCGAATCCTGAACTACGAAAGCTATCTCGAGGAACATGTAATTTTTGTTCCGAGGGGGTGCATGTTTCTTCTTCTATCCTCTGAGATTAATGTTTTGATAGTTCAGTTGCAGAAAAAGACGGAGGACCTGGAATGCATTCGGGGCGAAGATGGTCAAGCCAAGTGTGAGTGTGATTAGCTAACGGATCGGGTAGATTCCTAGGTTGCAACTAAGAAATACGCTTTGGAACATTCGCGAGAACAGCTTGGTCCGAACAGACATGATTGTAAGGCTTGAGTCTGAGGTTCAAAAAATGAAGGCCGAAGTTGTGGATGCCTGGGCTGAAGCCGAAGCGATCCGAATAAGGCTAATAAGAAAGTGGCCTTGTATTTGAAAGACTTTATCGATGCTCGAGCTGAGTTGAGAGGGGCTCTCGACCGAGAGAGTAGGAGCAAAGACTATGCTCGGTGCAAATCTCGAAGGGAAACCCTCGAGGAGATCCATGTTAGGGGATTTGATCTCTCATAAGAGATAAATTAGGCAAAGGTGGACGAATATGATGCCAAGTTCCTCTTGCCTGATGTTGAAGATAATGGGGAAGAGGCCGGCGGGCTACAGCACCCAAGGGGAACATAGGCTAGGCTTTTTTTCTTTTTATTCAAGCCTTATATACTTATAAAAAGAAAACCTTTCAGTTTCCTTTTTCTTCGTGTGTGCATTTCTGTCTTTGCTTTGAATTTTGACGCTATGAATTAGACTTTGAGGTGAAACCCTTAGGCTTATAATACGGCCCTGAGGATCGTTGGGTTGGCCCATAGGCTCTTACGTGTTTGCCTTTGTGCGTTTATAACTGTTTTCGAGCTCAATCTTTGATTTGGGTTTCGACTTTAGTTTGTTGACCCTTAAGTTTGCAAATTTAAAGGTGGCCCATAGGCTCTTACGCGTTGGGTTGGTACGACCTTTTAGTATAAACTGGTGTTTAAGCTCTTATGCATTTGCTTTTAAGCGTATTGAGTTAACTGTTTTGGGCTCAGCCTTTGAGTCGGATTTTGACTCGAGCTCATTGACCCTTAAGTTTTTGAATTTCAAGCTGGCCCTTACGCTCTTATGCATTGGGTCGGTACGACCTTTTAGTATAAGCTGGCATTTAAGCTCTTACGCATTGGGTCAGTACAACCTCTTATGTAGGCTTCTTTTTCCCTCGTTAAAGACTTCTTAAATTTTGTTTTTGCTCGACTCTTTGACGGTTCAATAAGAACCTCGATTGTGAGCCGTTATGTAGTGATAAACGAGCACCTCGAGAGATGAGTGTTTCGAAGCTTGTTGTTTGGAGTTGACATGGTCAAAGTTCTTTTGCTTGTGCCGAGGGTAGCCTGTTTAACCCGTTCTTTTCAAAATATTTTTGAAGTAATTGAAGGCCTATGATTTTGTAGCGACGGTCGAGCATCCCCGAGTCACATTAGTTTGGCTAGAGCCTTATGGCTGTAGTCATTTGTGTTTGGCCGTATCCTTTTAGTCCCCGAGTGAAGTAGTTTTGGCGTCTATATCAAGGGTATGACTTATTAGGGTCTTACAAGTTTGAATATATAGCCTTAACTTTATGATAGGGATAATTCCTTTTTGTAAGGTTTTCCTTTTTACATACCTTACTTGAGGTCTTACAGTTTTTGTTATTTGGTACAAGTATAATTTATGCCTTGCTCGAGTCTTACAGATTTTGTTACTTAGTACAATTATAGTTCAAGCCTTGCTTGAGGTCTTAAAGATTTTGCTATTGCCTTATAAAGGTCTTACGAGCTCGAGGTTGCCCACATGAGGACTTATAGCCTCGGGTTTTCGATAGGTCGATGGGGTGGCAGTCAGCGACAGTCCCAAAGATATTTTTTGGCTCTAGAGTAGTTTCACGTAAACTTTGAATTCCCTCAATGAGGGCTTACTAGTTCGAAGTTTTCAGCCTAGAGTTCATGTGACTTTGAGTTTTTGATGTCAGTCCCCGAGTGTTCGGGAAATTTCTAGCTCTGGAGCCGTTTCTTGAAACAATAGCAGATTTATTTGAAGCGCAAAGCGTTTTGATGGAAAAAATATTTCTTGATTACTTGTCACAAGTATATATGTTTTCACTATCAAGGGCTCGGTTATTCTATACGGACATGGTTCGTTCGACCATTTGGCCTGATACATGATTTTCTTATTGAAACCCTTTTTGGCAAATCTTGTCTTATTCGAGGAGGAGACCTATCCGGGGGATGCCCCTCAATATTCAAGGTTGATTGAAGAGAAGCCTTGAATTCTTGTTGAGTTTTCCTTCGATAGGATATAGATATTGCCTCGTTAAAAACCTTACCGGTAAAACCCTTTCTAGGATAAAAACCGATCGAAGGAGAAGAGTGCAACACATGATTTGAAACCTAAGGTCTTCAAGATAGAGATTGCTTCGACTATTCCAATCGGATACCTGCGCACAGGTTAGTGTAAAATGTAAATGAAAATGGGAGATGATTATACGTTTGTGATGATGGCGCTTCGAGCCTCAACATGCTTCAACCGTTTGTTTCAGGGGTGCGGTACGGTCCCTTGTTCATTTAATCAGGCATAGCTAAGAATGTGTTTCGTGATTGCTACTTCACTGTTTGCTTATCGTTTAGCTCCTTTGATGTCAGGAGCGTGGTTGTTAATGCCATATCCTGCACCGCGAACATCTCTCTTACTACATGTTGTTCACCATAGATTGTTGTTATTCCGTCCTTTGTCAGATACTTCATCATTTGTTGGAGGGTAGATGGTACTAGTCTAATGCAGTGTATCCATGGCCTTCTGAGCAAGGTGTTGTACCTCATGTCTCCTTTGATGACATGAAACTTTGACATTTTTTGTTGTGCCGACCATGCTGATCGGGAGGGTGATTTCCCCTTTCGTTGTCTTACTTGTAATGTTGAATCCATTGAGGACTCGAGAGGTGGGCACAATCTGGTTGAGTTGTCCATGTTTATCCACCACCCTCGACGTGATAATGTTGGCCGAGCTACCTGGATCCACAAGTACACGTTTAATTTGAAATGTATTTACAAGAAAAGAAATTAGCAGTGCGTTGTAATGAGGCTGAGACATGGTCTCAATAGCCTCGTCGCTGAACGTGAAAGCGTCCTTAGGTATGTAACCCCGAGTTCGCTTTTCCCTGGTGATGGATATTTTTTTTCATTTGACAATGGGTTCTTGTGGGACGTCGACTCTACAACAATCATATGGATGACATGCTGTGGCTCATCTATTTTATTTTTCCTGGTGGCCGCTCTTTCCCTTTAATAGTTTTTGGCGCGGTCGCTAAGGAACTCTCAGAGATGACCTTTGCGGAGTCATCGGGCTACTTCTTCCTGGATCTGCCGACAATCTTCGGTTATATGACTGTGTGTGCCATAAATTTCGCTCACTAAGTTATGGTTCCTTTGCAAAGGATCTGATTGTACAGGTCTTGGCCATCTGGTGTCTTTAATTTTACCGATGGTGGATATGATGTCTTAAAAGTCAATGTTGAATTTATATTCAGACAAGTAGGGTGCCTTCTTCGGCCCAGTATGCCTATCTAATCCGGCTATGCTCACGAGTCCCGGAGGATTCTAACCTCGATCCATCCTTCGGCATTTCGGGGCATGTTACGCCTTGGGGCGTTTCTTCTATCTTTAGTGTATGGTTGATACTTTTTCTTGTTTGGCCCTGGCTCCTTTGCCGGAAGCCTACTAGGGTATACTGAACCCGAGGTGGGTCTGAGTTGGACGTCCTCCACCATGATCATTGTGAGCACGTGATTTTTGCCCTATATGAGAATTACCCCCCAAAAAATGCAAAAATAAAATAGTTTTTGTTTGTTTGCAAATTTTGTGGATTTTTGTGTTATTTTTCTCTTAATTGTCTGCGTTTGTGTGTTCATGTTTATTTGTTTAAATCAATGAAAATACAAAAATCTATCGCATTTGCATTTTAGGATTTAATTTTACAAATAGGAGTAATTAAGTTTGTTTTACAAAAATAGAAAATCACAAAAATATGTACTTCGCATTTTTTAGCATTAAATGTCCAAATTGTGTGATTTTATTTTAATTGGTGTTTAATTTTGTATGATATTAGGAGTTAATTAGAATTTTAGTTAATTTTTTATTTTCATAATTTAATTTAGAGTTTTGGTTTTATTAATTAGAAATTAAGCAAGTGAAATTAAAGAGAAAACTCGGACATGCCCAAATCAAACGCCCAACCTAGGCCCAAACACCTTCTTAACCCGGTCCAACTGATCAGGTTTCACAAACGTCTAAATGACGTCGTTTTGGCCCACCCAATCCAGACCGTCGATCTCATTAGATCGAACGGTCCAGTCCAGACCTCATCAATGTGAAACGATGTCGTTCCATGGCCAGGAGATCTCAGTCGTCCATTGATCACGATCCAATGGCTTGAAATCCATCTCCACTACCCACATTCGACCCGGACCCATTCATTTCAGACCAACCCGGTCTCTATTTTGATGGAGCGACGTCGTTTCATTTAAACCATTGATCCAGGCCGTTGATCTTAATTGATCCAACGGCCAGGATCAAATCCCCAACCCCGTATATAACTCCTAAACCTTACCCCCACCCCCAAGCAAAACACCCCTCCTCTCTATCGTCTCTAACCTTAGAGACCAGACAAATCCCACCATCGCGAACCACCACTGACCGCTCGCCAAAAATCGCCCACGGCGGCGGTCAGTCACCAAACCCCACCAGCTTTACACCACTTCTTCCCCATAACCTCCTCATATCCAATCCACTATCAGTTTCCTTCGAATCCCAACCAATCCCTTCGAATATTCAATCGAAGAATCAAGCCCCAACCCTAGTTTGCCCAATGGCCGCCAAATTAACACCATACCCCCACTGGACCTCCCTCACCACCAGACCATTATAAGTTCCCGTCGAATCAACCCAGGATTTGTCGAATTTCAATTCAGAGCCAAGAACCCTAGCGCCGCCACAAGATTCTCTTGTGGCGGTGCCAACCCTAAACCTTCCCAGAGTAACACCAGTTGTCCACCTGACCTCCCTTGTCCCTAGACCACCCTTAGTTTCCCTCGAATGCTGTTGGAGAATCTCGAACAAAGTTTTTCGAGTAATGGCCTAAAGCCGACTCAGAGACTGAGGTCAAAATAGACCTTAGTTGAGTGCTCTCGTTCGAGAACACTCGACTAGGGTCCATATTGGCCCCAAGTCCAAAAGACATCAGAAGTTCGAACCGAGGCCCCGTTTAATTGGTAGGTTTTTGTTTTATTTATTTATTTATTATTTATTATTTATTTTTGTTCAGTAATTACATCCTCTACTCCTTTCTTATCTTTTGTTTAAGTTCGAATGTTTTTGTGCTTACTCTGTATTTTTGCTTCTTCTTTGTTTTCTTGAATGATTCGAATGAGCCAGTATC
>MU701761.1:164150-200852 GCA_026770625.1 Nicotiana glauca | reverse complement strand
ATTTGGACTTGAAATTTGAAATGATTGAGTGCCCTGCCCACTAAGCTAGTGTACCATTAAAATAAGGCATTTGTGGAGAACAAAACATAATGGGGAGGTAAAGGGATTGATTAAACAAATAGGTACCCATAACTTTGAATTAAAAATGAATTAGACATAGAGTAATGAGGGACAAGGAATACCATGGGCAGGAAAAGTTTTGTAAATTGATGTTAGTGCTCCTGAGAGCTGATAAGGGCTATTGGTTTGCATATAAGTGGAGGGGGGATTAGACAGTATAAGGGTCCATTTTTTTGGGTTAGTGGAAAAGAATGAGTCTTGAAAATCAGTCTGAGAGAGAGCATTTTAAGCCAGTTCTTTTTTAAGCATTTTTGAGAGTTTGAGGATCAGTTTTCTTGAAAGCTTTTAAAGCTGAATTCTTCTACACTTTGAAACCTCAAGAGTTTGAGAGAGTGAATTAGACAATCAGCTCACATTGTTACATTGATTTTAAGAGCAGAAACAGTTCCAATCTCTCTGTTTCTGTTCTGTGTTTGGGTGTTCAGGGTCTTTGAAGATATTTGGTGATTTATTTGAGGGTTGCTGGGTATTTTATGATTGCTGGAAGATGTTCTTGACTGCCTAGTCTAATTTCTAGTAGATTCAGTGTTTTGGTTAAGCTTCTTTCTTTCTGGGCATTTGACCGTGGTTTGGTCTTGAACTTGGCTCTATTTGTTGCTACTGACTGTCAACCTACTGATGTTGTATTGTTGCTACTGACTTCTTCTTGTCCTTTGCTCCTTCTTGACTTCAAGCCCAGGTACACACATGAATTCAACACTGATGTAACTTGGAGATTGAGCATGAAATGAAAAATGTTTGGGCATTTAATTACTGGATGTTGTATCTATTAAGTAGATGTAAATGATAAGTATCATGTAGTCAAATTTGACCCAAAATTCAATGAAATGCCGACTGTTAAGTTTGTACCTAATTGGGACTGTTTTAAAACTGTAATTTGTAGTTATCAGTTGTAGATTCAATATAGTTGGTACTCATTTTATGCTTGGCATTTGCCTATTTATAATTTCAAAAATCAGAAATAGTTTACACTTGCAATTAAGTTGAAATCAGTTCTTTGAGTATAGTGTTTTAGGATAAGCGTTGACAATTCTAGGTCAGTGATTAGTTTAATTTTCCATCTTAGCAAATAAGTTGAATGTGGGAAGCGGATTAGTAGGTTCTTCATATGGTTAATTTGGAAAACAGAATATTGATAAACGTGAGTTCCTAAGATTTAAAAGCGATTAAGGTATAGCTATTCCAGTCATCTCGAAACCAATTTAGCAGCCTTGTTTATTGGCAAATGTTTAAGATGTTTTACAACCAAGGTGTAATTAGTCAAGAGGAATTCCTTTTTTAGAATTAATTAATGTACTGAAGTTGAAATACTGCATGTGGGTTCGATCTCGGATCGGGGCATCACAGCCGCGTGGGCTTCCCTTTCATTTACACTAGACGGATTCGATACGGGTTTAAAGCACCCCAATCGTTCCGGCCTACTCGCTGGCGATTGGGCCTGATTTAAAGATTTCAATGGGTAGTTTAACATAGTATAAGTTGGGCCTTCGAGTTAGGTAGCATATTTAAATTAAAAGGTTCATCCTTTTGTTTGGATCCGGAATTTAACTCGAAGCCCGATTTTGTAATATTAATTAATTAGGATTTTCCCTTTTATTTTTAGAGACAAATAAAGTAGAAAATTTTAGATTGCTTTAGGTTTGCCTTTCAAACAACAAAGTGAGGTAAGCCTCGCCAAATAAAAATGCACAAATTGCGGGGCCCTCGTTAAGTGTATATTAAGATACTTAGATTTCGGGACGGGCCGTTTAGCGAACTTCACAACCTTTCCCAAAATAAGAACGCGTTAGTCTCTTTAGGCGCGTTTTTAATAATTTACCTTCTTAAACTCGGGTGCACATTTATGTGACCCACATCCAAATCTCAACAGAGTCGAAATGTGTCAATAACCACGGGTGCATTGATGTGACGTGGTTCGAGATGTGTTTTCACAATATTGCAATTCTCGTTATAAAATAACAATAAATAAAAGCGGTTAAAGTAAAATTTGCACATAGGTTCATAATTGTTAAAAAATCAAATAATTTAAGCCAAATATAACAGTTGAGCGACCGTGCTAGACCCACGAAACTCGGGAATGCCTAACACCTTCTCCCGGGTTAATAGAATTCCTTATCCGGATTTATGGTTCGCGGACCGTAATATAGAGTCAATCTTTTCCTTGATTCGGGATTCAACCGGTGACTTGGGACACCATAAATCTCCTAAGTGGTGACTCTGAATCTCTTAATAAACGAATCCCGTTCCGATTTTCCTTTAATTGAAAAAACTCCCTTTATTATACCCTTCACGGGGAGTAGGTAAAAAGGAGATGTGACAGCTCTGGCGACTCTGCTGGGGACATAACCCAGAACCACTAGTTCAGGGTTAGAAATTCGAGCTTGGAATAATTGNCCCTAGACCACCCTTAGTTTCCCTCGAATGCTGTTGGAGAATCTCGAACAAAGTTTTTCGAGTAATGGCCTAAAGCCGACTCAGAGACTGAGGTCAAAATAGACCTTAGTTGAGTGCTCTCGTTCGAGAACACTCGACTAGGGTCCATATTGGCCCCAAGTCCAAAAGACATCAGAAGTTCGAACCGAGGCCCCGTTTAATTGGTAGGTTTTTGTTTTATTTATTTATTTATTATTTATTATTTATTTTTGTTCAGTAATTACATCCTCTACTCCTTTCTTATCTTTTGTTTAAGTTCGAATGTTTTTGTGCTTACTCTGTATTTTTGCTTCTTCTTTGTTTTCTTGAATGATTCGAATGAGCCAGTATCAATAATGCCTTATATAAAACCGCGATTATCTCTGTAATTGATTGGTGCTATTATTTGGTTCAAATGGTGTCATTTTGTGTATTGTTTGGCTCCCTACTCCCTGTAATTCTTTTTTCATGCATGTGAATTCATTTTTATCCTCGTTCAGTGTACCTTACAATATTTATTTGTTCTTGTTTGGGTTTAATATAGGTTTGTGTTAGTTCATTTCTATGTAGTTCAATAAGATTTTGTCCTGTTTCATGAATTGAATTGAATCCTACTGTTTAATCCTACTGTTTAAGTTGTTCTGATATGAATCCGACCTTGTTTGAATTGTCCTAATGCTATGAATGCAGCTTTAGTCATTCAGTTGATATGAGAATTGGTTATAGCTGATAAGGTATATTTTGAAAGGGGAATTGGGTAGGACAGTAACCTCAGTAGATTTAGGGGTAATTTGGACTTGAAATTTGAAATGATTGAGTGCCCTGCCCACTAAGCTAGTGTACCATTAAAATAAGGCATTTGTGGAGAACAAAACATAATGGGGAGGTAAAGGGATTGATTAAACAAATAGGTACCCATAACTTTGAATTAAAAATGAATTAGACATAGAGTAATGAGGGACAAGGAATACCATGGGCAGGAAAAGTTTTGTAAATTGATGTTAGTGCTCCTGAGAGCTGATAAGGGCTATTGGTTTGCATATAAGTGGAGGGGGGATTAGACAGTATAAGGGTCCATTTTTTTGGGTTAGTGGAAAAGAATGAGTCTTGAAAATCAGTCTGAGAGAGAGCATTTTAAGCCAGTTCTTTTTTAAGCATTTTTGAGAGTTTGAGGATCAGTTTTCTTGAAAGCTTTTAAAGCTGAATTCTTCTACACTTTGAAACCTCAAGAGTTTGAGAGAGTGAATTAGACAATCAGCTCACATTGTTACATTGATTTTAAGAGCAGAAACAGTTCCAATCTCTCTGTTTCTGTTCTGTGTTTGGGTGTTCAGGGTCTTTGAAGATATTTGGTGATTTATTTGAGGGTTGCTGGGTATTTTATGATTGCTGGAAGATGTTCTTGACTGCCTAGTCTAATTTCTAGTAGATTCAGTGTTTTGGTTAAGCTTCTTTCTTTCTGGGCATTTGACCGTGGTTTGGTCTTGAACTTGGCTCTATTTGTTGCTACTGACTGTCAACCTACTGATGTTGTATTGTTGCTACTGACTTCTTCTTGTCCTTTGCTCCTTCTTGACTTCAAGCCCAGGTACACACATGAATTCAACACTGATGTAACTTGGAGATTGAGCATGAAATGAAAAATGTTTGGGCATTTAATTACTGGATGTTGTATCTATTAAGTAGATGTAAATGATAAGTATCATGTAGTCAAATTTGACCCAAAATTCAATGAAATGCCGACTGTTAAGTTTGTACCTAATTGGGACTGTTTTAAAACTGTAATTTGTAGTTATCAGTTGTAGATTCAATATAGTTGGTACTCATTTTATGCTTGGCATTTGCCTATTTATAATTTCAAAAATCAGAAATAGTTTACACTTGCAATTAAGTTGAAATCAGTTCTTTGAGTATAGTGTTTTAGGATAAGCGTTGACAATTCTAGGTCAGTGATTAGTTTAATTTTCCATCTTAGCAAATAAGTTGAATGTGGGAAGCGGATTAGTAGGTTCTTCATATGGTTAATTTGGAAAACAGAATATTGATAAACGTGAGTTCCTAAGATTTAAAAGCGATTAAGGTATAGCTATTCCAGTCATCTCGAAACCAATTTAGCAGCCTTGTTTATTGGCAAATGTTTAAGATGTTTTACAACCAAGGTGTAATTAGTCAAGAGGAATTCCTTTTTTAGAATTAATTAATGTACTGAAGTTGAAATACTGCATGTGGGTTCGATCTCGGATCGGGGCATCACAGCCGCGTGGGCTTCCCTTTCATTTACACTAGACGGATTCGATACGGGTTTAAAGCACCCCAATCGTTCCGGCCTACTCGCTGGCGATTGGGCCTGATTTAAAGATTTCAATGGGTAGTTTAACATAGTATAAGTTGGGCCTTCGAGTTAGGTAGCATATTTAAATTAAAAGGTTCATCCTTTTGTTTGGATCCGGAATTTAACTCGAAGCCCGATTTTGTAATATTAATTAATTAGGATTTTCCCTTTTATTTTTAGAGACAAATAAAGTAGAAAATTTTAGATTGCTTTAGGTTTGCCTTTCAAACAACAAAGTGAGGTAAGCCTCGCCAAATAAAAATGCACAAATTGCGGGGCCCTCGTTAAGTGTATATTAAGATACTTAGATTTCGGGACGGGCCGTTTAGCGAACTTCACAACCTTTCCCAAAATAAGAACGCGTTAGTCTCTTTAGGCGCGTTTTTAATAATTTACCTTCTTAAACTCGGGTGCACATTTATGTGACCCACATCCAAATCTCAACAGAGTCGAAATGTGTCAATAACCACGGGTGCATTGATGTGACGTGGTTCGAGATGTGTTTTCACAATATTGCAATTCTCGTTATAAAATAACAATAAATAAAAGCGGTTAAAGTAAAATTTGCACATAGGTTCATAATTGTTAAAAAATCAAATAATTTAAGCCAAATATAACAGTTGAGCGACCGTGCTAGACCCACGAAACTCGGGAATGCCTAACACCTTCTCCCGGGTTAATAGAATTCCTTATCCGGATTTATGGTTCGCGGACCGTAATATAGAGTCAATCTTTTCCTTGATTCGGGATTCAACCGGTGACTTGGGACACCATAAATCTCCTAAGTGGTGACTCTGAATCTCTTAATAAACGAATCCCGTTCCGATTTTCCTTTAATTGAAAAAACTCCCTTTATTATACCCTTCACGGGGAGTAGGTAAAAAGGAGATGTGACAGCTCTGGCGACTCTGCTGGGGACATAACCCAGAACCACTAGTTCAGGGTTAGAAATTCGAGCTTGGAATAATTGTTGTATTTGGCTTATTTATTACCTGATTTTTAGTTGATGTTTTGGCTTAAATGTGCTAAATATTGCTTTTTACCGCTTTGATAATTTTTTTGAACTGTGTATATAAACTTCCTTCTCACGCACCCCCTCTGAGTCTTCTTGAAATTAAAATTGGCCATTTTCTTGACATAGCCCGCTTTTTTTGAGATAGCCGAGGTGCTTGGCACCATGTGAAGGATTTTAGTCACACATGTTTTAGGCGGGGAACACCACCAGTTAAGCCGGAAAGCAATGCTACCGGTACACTGACCCTCCTTGGCTCGAGTTGTCCGCTCGAGTAAGCCAGTCTAGATACTCTCTCCAATAAGATTTAAACCTAGATGAACAAGCCTCATGCCGGATATCCCTAGTCGGTTCGCTTTATTTGCATCATGTGCATTTGACCTTAGAGATTCAACACATGGGTTGGATCTATCTAGAACAGGTGTACCTGAAATGAAAAAGACCATCCTGATGCATCTTACTTGCTACTTGTGCATTCATTTGCTTCGGGGTTGCATGTTGACCGGCTTTTTAAATAATGAGAGGACAATTAAAGAAAAAATGAAAAAAAATAGAAAAAGAAAAACATTTTTGAAAAAAAAGGAAATATTTTTTAAGGAAAAATCAGGATTTGAAAATTATAGCAAATTTTTTTTTCTTTCCTGTTTTCCTTTTGAAATAAATTAGTTGATTTTATTTTCGCCAAGTTCGGCAGAACTACGCAAGTTTGATTCTCACCGGATGTGGGATACGTAGGCAACCCATATCGGGTTCAACTACTTTTGAAAATATTAAATTTAGGGGTAAATAAATGTCATTGTTTTGTCATGAGTAAAGTTAATGTCATTCTTGGGAAAAATAGCCAAACGCCTACATAAGGGCGCCGGAGGACTGTTTTGCAAGAACAACTACCTATAGTCATTTCTTAAAACTTTCTTCGGTTAGCAAATCACAGCCTTTAAATCATCTTCAAGTGCTGAAAGGCCGTGTTGACAACATCAGACATTTAAAAAAAATGGCGAAAAATAATGACGATTTTCTCTTCATATAAAAATGGTCATAGTCTATATATGGTTTAGGAGAGTCTTAATTTTTTTTATTTTTTCAGGATCACCATGAGTTCTCCACAAATAAGTGGCCAGAAAAGGGCAAGGGACGAAACACCTCCTATGTTCATGGTCCGAGATAATACCCCAAGCAGTCTCTGTAATTGGTGGAATAGTTTTGCTACCTGGGAACGAAATCAAGTTTTTAAACACCTCAAGTTCCTCACAGACATCATGGGAATTGAGCCTAACAGGGATCTGATTGAGGCTTTGGTGGGTTTTTGGGACCCGAAAAACAATGTCTTCAGGTTCAAAAATTGTGAAATGACACCCACATTGGAAGAATTAGGTGGGTTCATAGGATTCGGGAGAGACCTTCATAGGAAAAAATGTGCCGCTCCAAGGAAACTGGGTGTGAACAACTTTTTGAAGAATTTATGCCTTCATCGAATCCCAATGGGTTGCTTAAACAAAGGCTGGGTTTCATTGGAATACCTATATGACTGGAGACGAGAAGGGATTTGAGAAATTCTCAACCACAGTATTCGTCTACCAGCTAAGTTACGACGCTTGGAGGGAGTTAAGAATCTTTGCATTCATGATTTCGTTTCTAGGGACCGTGGTCTTTCCTGGGCGTGATGGGGGCATCAGAATTCAATTATCGGTGGTAGTCTCATATTTACAAAGTAGCGAGGAACATACCATTCTTCCTCTGATTTTGGGAGACATTTTTCGAGCTTTGACCCAATGCCAAGAAGGTGGAGATTACTTCGAGGGATGAAACATTTTGCTCCAGATGTGGTTCATAGAGCATCTTTATCATCACCCAATAATGATAAATTTCAATGAAAACTGGCTGAATTACATTCGTTGTCACCCAAACAGGGCCGCAAATTGTAATCTTCCAAATGGGGTGAGGGCCTGGCGGGAATTACTAGTTTCACTAGATGCAGATAAACTCACTTGGAACTATTATTGGTTCCCTTCCTCTAAGGTCATGCATATGTCAACATATCGCCCATTCTACATACTCATGGGTTTCAGAGGTTTCCAACCATATGCACCCTTACGCGTCATGCATCAGCTAGGGAGAGAACAAAAGAGGCCCCCGACCGAGGACATGCATCCATTTGTTTGGGAATTCACAAGAGAGGAACCCCCAAAGGAATCTTATGCACAAAAGGTGTGGTTTGGTGGTTGATTTTCTGATATAGACGAAATGGTAGCAGACAGCGAATGAGGGAAGTAAGACTTGCATACCTAGAGTGGTTTCACAATCAGGCTATAATCGAGCAAAGACCCGAAGGGTCCATAAGGCATGCAGTTGATTGGGAAAAGGAGATAGAGTCCAGAGTTAGAAATGCTAAAAGGGAAGTGGCACGAGAGTTCCAATCTAGTGTTGACACTTTACAGGAGGACAAGGGAATATTGGACGCGGCCATGACCATACAACAGGTTGATTTTGAGTAGTAAAGGTATAATTGGGTACAAGAGAGGCAAGCACTCCAAGCCCATATTCAAAAGATGAAGACAACTGCAAAAAAAGTCAAAAAGGAGCAAGGCTGATGAAAAACTCATAAACAGTCTTGAAAAGAAAGCCCTCGAATGTCAAGAGGACTTGGAAAAATCGGAAGCCACTCTTACGAGGATCCGGGCCAGATGGACAAGGGGGGCAGAGCAGCGGGCACTTCATATGCAACAAATAAAGAGAGATTACGAGGGGACCATTACGAACTTGAGAGAAAGAATAGCCACTCTCAAAGATAAGGTGGTCAGGCAAGCCAGAGATTTTAGAACATAGAAGAAACGCTGTTATGACCTGATGGCACGGATGGAGGAACAAATGCACGAATTCCAAGATCAACTCTTTCACCACGCTCAAGTACCGAGAACGCGAAACCAACAGATAGAGCGGTTGCTTTGGGAAAAAGACAGAATCAGGGAATGAATCGAAGATATCGGGTACTACATCACCAGGAAGTGGCTACCATGAGAGGATATGACCCGTACCACCTTCTTTGCTGCGATAATGATTTATGTCCGCCAGATCATGGAAGAGTTGAAAGGGTTGTAAAGTGATCTTCCACAAAGGTCCGCGGCAAGGCCGAGCGATGCCTCGCGAACCCCAGGAAATTTTAGAGCATTAGAATGATGTTTTGAGTCTGTCCTTTTGGGTTTTTGAGAGTTTAGTTTTAAAATCATGGTGTTCAATTCCTGAGTGTGTTTTTGAGTCAAGTATTTTCTTATTTAGAGTTTGTTGTGGGAATTGTGAATGTTTTGAATCATGTTTGTAATCAAAGAAGTGTGTTAGAAAAATCCCAAAAGTTTTGTCACATCTTTACAGGTGAGAACTACGCACGGTCTGATTCATGCGGGGACATGATACGTAGGCAATCTACATAAGATTCGACCACCGCTAAAAGATAAGAGGGAATAGGAAAAGAAAAGAGAAAATAAGAAACAAATAAAGGAAAGTTGTGGAGGTACTTAAAGGGGGCACAAATAAAAGAAGCCGGAATGTCGCATGTAGTCAAAACAAAGACATTATAGAAATGGTTAAACTGCCTAGGTACATTGCATCTTAACGTGCAATTGCAATATTTGTTAAACTCTAACGCTAATCAAGTTTGTTGTATTCCAGAAATTTCAAGCAGTTAGTTTACTTAGAACGTACTGGCACAACACCACTATCACACCAGATCAAAGGGACTGATACCGGTAATAATGTCTAGCCCTGATAGAGAAGGAAACATTGAGGTAGAAGAGGTAGACGTACATGCAATGAAAGATGAGCTGTAAAAATTGAAACAGCAAATGGCCGAGATGTACCAAGCTTGGACAAGTGGTCAGCCAGCACCACCCTATCCTGCTAACCCCAATTTTCTCCCAACACCCGCCCAATCTCCGGAATGGTTTGTTTCGGACTCATCAATCAACTTTCCTACATATCAACAACACCAGACAACCGCCTCCCTGACGCCCCAAATGCCAAAAACAAACCCATACCCTCCACCACCAATTACCCCTTATTTTCGTGGCACCTCCACCAGCCACACTCCACAGGTCCTCCAGCGAGCCTGTGTTCCAAATTCAGGATCATTAGTATTACCCTCCTGAACCCACCTTCACAGCACAAGAACCTTACCCGTTCCCTCTTCAACTTGATAACCCGACAGCGCCCGAAAAGCAAAACAAGAGTCCAGAGCAGGAAGAAATGGTTCGGAAAGTAAAAAGCCTGGAGCATGCTTTCCGGAATATGCAGGGCCTTGGTGGCCAAGTCAGCGTGGCATATAAGGATTTATGTTTGTTTACAGATGTTCAGTTTCCAGCCGGGCTCAAGATTCCTAAGTTTGATCTGTATGACGGGCATGGTGATCCAGTGGCACATTTGCGAGGATTTTGCAGTAAGATGAGAGGGGCGGGTAGAAAAGATGAGTTGCTGATGGCGTATTTCAGCCACATTTTGAGCGGGTCTGCATTGGAGTGGTACACACGCCAAGACCATGGTAGATAGCACACCTGGTATGACTTGGAGCAAGCATTCGCGGGCCACTTCCAGTACAATCTGCAAATCATTCAAGATCGTTTGTCGTTGATAAAATTAGAGAAGAAACCAATGGAGAGTTTCAGGGAGTACGGGTTCCGTTGGAGAGAACAGGCCGCGAGTGTCGATCCCCTAATAAAGGAAGGAGAGATGGTCGATTACTTTCTGCAAGCTTTGGAGCCAACTTACTTTGGTCACTTGGTGACGGCGATTGGCAAATCATTCAATGAGGTTGTGAAAATGGGCGGTATGATCGAAGAGGGACTCAAGTCTAATAAAATAATGAGTTACTCGGCGATCAAGGCCACAATTGAGGCTATCCAAAATAGCACGGGAGGTGAGCTCGGGAAAAAGAAGAGAGAAGAGGTTGCAATAGTTGAAGCAGGGATTTGGTCCAGATCCAGAGGTCCTCCCCCCTACTACCAACCCAGACCCCACCACCCAAATTACCCATACACTCCATATGGCCCTCCACAACCCTAATACCCACCAAAAGAGCCACATTTTTCCGTCTATCATGCCCAAGCATATACCTAGCCTCCGCCTCACCCGTAATGGCATGCAGCGGCTTTCCAAAATACATACCCACCTCCACAAAATACATACCCACATCCACAAAACACATATCCACCTCCGAAGGCCTATAGAAATCATCTAGGGTTAGCGTTTCGTGGGAATCAAGCTTTCAAGAATGAGAGGAAGCAGAAATATACTCCTGGGAGAATCCTATACTACTCTGTTCCACAAATTGAGGCAGTTAGGCTTGTTGAATCCCATTGAGCCAAATTGCCAAATTCCCTGCCTAGAAATCTTGACCCTTCAGCGAGCTGTGAATATTGTTCATGGGCTCCCGGACACGATATTGAGAAATGTTGGAAGTTGAAGAATGTCGTGCAAGAGCATATTAATACAAATAGAATTGAGGTTCAGCCTCCAGAAGCACCAAACATTAATTAGAATCCACTACCAACGCACAATGAGAACCACATGATCGAACTAGTGCACAAGGGAGGGGAGCTTAAGATGCCCTCACAAACAGTAATGATGATCCGTGCCAGTGAAAATAGTTCGAAAGAAAAATCGACCCGTGGAAAAGTAGTGGTGCAGTGTGTAGATGACAAGCCAGTTATGGTGATGGGGGAAGGGTCCAGCAAGGCGAATGTACAGTTTGTGGGGCTAAAAGCAAAAATTAACAATTGGGTGGCTACTCCTTTTCCTATCCGGAGGGAGTCTTGGTAGTGGGCTTTGATTTTTTTCTTGTTTTCTGGATTATTCCAGGGTTGTAATCCAGATTTCTTTTTGTGCTCATCAAAGTGTGAAACCTTGTTATCCCGTATTTTAATAAAGTGAGTTTTTTTTCTTCATTCCTTATTTTGTTTTAATTTTGTCTTTTTTTTTTTTTTGAATAGTTCTCTTTATACTGGTTCTAATGACATGGCATGAACGATGGATCTTCAACCTAGTCTACAAAAATCAATCTGATTCCGAGCTAATAGTACAAGAGGTAGATTATCATGATGAGTGGGTCAAAGCCCGATGGGAGCATTTGAGCTTGATTGATGAAAAGAGATTGGCAGCAGTATTTCACGGACAATTGTACCAAAAGAGGATGGCAAGAGCATATAATAGGAAGGTGCGTCCCAGGAAGTCTGAAGTGGGGCATCAAGTGTTGAAATGAATCCTATCACATCGGGCCGAAGAAAAGGGCAAGTTCGCCCCGAATTGGCAAGGACCATTCATTGTGACCAGAGTGTTATCCAATGGTGCTTTATGTTTGACAGATGTCGAGGGAAGATGTATCGACATGGCTATCAATTCTGACACAGTCAAAAGATATTATTTATGATTTCTTTGATTGTACTTATTGTTTCTTTGTATGCACTTGGCATTGTATCGGAGAATGAAATGACGGAGGCAATTTTTTCTACTATCCAAACACTTTAACCTTTGCTTCCCCCTTTGAGCCTTATTTATTCTTTCATATCCCTATTTTGGAATCATTAATGGAAATGAAAAAAAAAAGAAAAAAAAAGAAAAGAAAAAAAGGAAAAAATAATAACCAAACAAAAGAAAAGTCACAAGAAAAACAAAGGAAATGGGAACTACGTTCGACCTGATGCCTCAAAGTGGATACGTAGGCGCCTCATGGCTTGGTCATAGTGTGACAAAAAAAAATCGAAAAAAAATCCCCAAGCAAGAAAACTGGGGCAGAAGTTGTGTTTGTAATTTTGGGAAAGTTGTTTGATTCCAAGAGTTGTAATGTTTTACCCATCAAAATTGTTTTGAACTGTTGATAAACTTTTTCTTTTAGCCATACAAAAAAACCATATTGTTGTCCGAAAAAGACCTCCCGATCAGTATCCGAGAATTGCCAAGTCGGGCAAATGGAAGTCAGGAATAATACTCTAATCCCCAGCAGAAAGGGGATCACAAGCTAAAAAGAATTGATAGCCAAAAGAATCCCCAGTAGAGAATCGTATCGGTAACACTCCAATCCCAAGTTGAGAGAAATAAAATGAGAGAGTCTTATTGGTGAAAACTTTCACAGGCACCATAAGGCGACGTAAGTTGAGAGAAATAAAATGAGAGAGTCTTATCGGTGAAAAACTTCACATGTACCATAAGGCGACGGAAGTTGAGAGAAATGAGAGAGTCTTATTAGTGAAAACCCCTCGAAGGGCACTATGAGGCGACAAGGAGTTAAAAAGGGGCATTTTTTTAAAAATAAAATCGACGAAAAGGATCCGTCGAGGCATCAAGCAGAACAAGTCGTTGGTTCGGAAAAAGAGTTGGGTTAAGGGGCCTTTGAAAAGAAAAGTAAGGCCATAAGGAAGATTGATTGATATAAATAGACTGGGTTGTTGAATCTGGAATGCACGACATGATCATTGAGATCGGTTACACCATCCAGATAAGTTCTTTTCCTTTTTCTTCCCTCAGCAATTGTTCAGAAAGACTTTTGTTTTTCTATTATTTGAAATCATCATTTTTCATTTCTTTTGTTTGAGATTTTTTCAATAAGTAGTTTGTTTTTTAGAAGGGTTTTCAGAGCTTACTACTAGTTTCCAAGATGGTGCAAAGCAAAAAAATGTGGATAGGACAGTCCCAAGACAATGGAACGAGAAATACGTTTGTTGCAAGACCAAAATGATGGATTGGTCTAGGATTTCGGGAAAAATATTGAGCAAAGTTGGGAAAACAACATTTGAGAAGTTTGTGAAAAAGGAACCGTCAAGAAGGTCGGAAGTTAACGGCTAAGTCGTTGTAAGAGCAGGTGGAATATCAGCCCCAGCAGTAATATCATCCCCATCAAATAATATCATCCCAGCAAGTTTTGATAGTGTAATGGAACGTAGAATAGGGAAGGGAGAAAGGGAAAACCCATCCCCAGCAGGAGTGGCACGACCACTCACCATGTTTAAACTAACAAAATTTTCTTTGATTTGAAGCAGGGAAAGGAAATGTTATTGATGGCGGAAAGACATGCCAAAAAGAAGATTATCAAACTGGGGCAGAAAATTTCTCTAATTATGGAAATTTTCTTGAAAGGGGGTACCCATTGGAGGAACAAAGAAGTCAAGTTTTAAGGGATAGCAAGACAACACAATTTTCGAGGGAAGACAACACAATTTTAAGAAAAATAGTCGAAAGGAAGGTAGTTCAAATTTTGAAGTTGGGAGCCCGCCCATATAACAGAGGAATACATTTCAGTCTTTACATTTCAAGTTTTGAAGTTGGGAGCCCGCCCATATAACAGAGGAATACATTTCAGTCTTTAAAGTTCAAGTTTTGAAGTTGGGAGCCCACCATATAACAGAGGAATATATTTAAGTCTCTAAATTTCATGTTTTGAAGTTGGGAGCCCGCCCATATAACAAAGGAATACATTTCAGTCTTCAAATTTCAAGTTTTGAAGTTGGGAGCCCGCCCATATAATAGAGGAATATATTTCAGTCTTTGAAGTTCAAGTTTTGAAGTTGGGAGCCCGCCCATATAACAGAGGAATACATTTCAGTCTTTAAATTTCAAGTTTTGAAGTTGGGAGCCCGCCCATATAACAGAGGAATACATTTCAGTCTTTAAATTTCAAGTTTTGAAGTTGGGAGCCCGCCCATATAATAGAGGAAAATATTTCAGTCTTCAAAGTTCATGTTTTGAAGTTGGGAGCCCGCCCATATAATGGAGGAATACATTTCAGTCTTTAAATTTCAAGTTTTTAAGTTGGGAGCCCGCCCATATAATGGAGGAATACATTTCAGTCTTTAAATTTCAAGTTTTGAAGTTGGGAGCCCGCCCATATAATAGAGGAATACATTTCAGTCTTTAAATTTCAAGTTTTGAAGTTGGGAGCCCGCCCATATAACAGAGGAATACATTTCAGTATTTACATTTTATGTTTTGAAGTTGGGAGCCCGCCCATATAACAGAGGAATACATTTCAGTCTTTACATTTCAAGTTTTGAAGTTGGGAGCCCGCCCATATATCAGAGGAATACATTGAAGTTGAAGTCAGTAAAACGGAGGATCACAACAAGATCCCCAGCATAATTCCAATTTCAGAAATCAGAGGAAAGGCAACAATGGTCAGGATAGGGCAATTCAAGCCTCGAAGGAAAAACAGTAATTCGAAGGTGACAAGAAGGAAATAAGTAGTTCAAGTTCGGCTATCAAGAGAAGCCGACGAGTCAAGTCAGAAGAGGAGAAACATCGGAAAAGACATCAAAGCAACATGAGACACAGGAAGAGCAAGTTGAAGATTTAGATAAGATTTTGTAATTCATAGACTAGTTTAGTCCAGCTTCTTATTTTTCGTTTTAGCATGGTGTAATAAGGAGGTCGGCAAGCAGTAGGAGCAGCAGCAACAGCAGTAACAGCAAAACCACAGTATCATGGGAGTCTCAGCTACCAAAACTTCCCGAACTACATTGACTTGTTTCTCTTTTAGCCAGGGATATGTAGGAGACCTTTTTGAAGCAGAGGTTCGGTCAAAATCTTTTCCAAAAAAAAAATGCTTCACACGAAGTACTCAAACGGGCAAAAATCGCTCGTATCCGCTCACTTTATCTTTGAACGAAAACTTTTCGTCTTTACGGGCAAAGAGGGGCAGCTGTGAGCACGTGATTTTAGCCCTATATGAGAATTACTCCCAAAAAATGCAAAATAAAATAGTTTTTGTTTGTTTGCAAATTTTGTGGATTTTTGTGTTATTTTTCTCTTAATTGTTTGTGTTTGTGTGTGCATGTTTATTTGTTTAAATCAATGAAAATACAAAAATATGTCGCATTTGCATCCCCCGATTTAATTTTACAAATAGGAGTAATTAAGTTTGTTTTACTAAAATGGAAAATCACAAAAATATGTACTTTGCATTTTTTTTGGCATTCAATGTCCAAATTGTGTGATTTTATTTTAATTGGTGTTTAATTTTGTGTGAAATTATTATTAGGAGTTAATTAGGATTTTAGTTGAATTTTTATTTTTATAATTTAATTTAGAGCTTTGGTTTTACTAATTAGAAATTAAGGAAGTGAAATTAAAGGAAAAACTCGGACAGGCCCAAATCAAACGCCCAACCCAGTCCCAAACACCTTCATAACCCGGTCCAACTAATCAGGCTTCACAGACGTCTAAACGACGTCGTTTTGTCCCATCCAATCCAAACCGTCGATCTCATTAGATCGAACGGTCCAGTCCAGCCCTCATCAATGTGAAACGACATCGTTCCAAGGCTAGGAGATCTCAGTCGTCCATTGATCATAATCCAACGGCTCGAAATCCATCTCCACTACTCGCATTCGACCCGGACCCGTTCACTTTAGACCAACCCGGTATCTATTTCGATGGAGCGACGTCGTTTCATTTAAAACATTGATCCAGGCCGTTGATCTTAATTGATCCAATGGCCAGGATCAAAACCCCAACCCCGTATATAACTCCCAAACCTTAGCCCCACCCCCAAGCCAAACACCCCCCTCTTTATCGTCTCTAACCTTAAAGACCAGACAAATAACACCACCGCTGACCGCTGACCGCTGACCGCCCGTCGGAAATCACCCACGGCGGCAGTCAGTCACCAAACCCCACCAGTTTTACACCACTTCTTCCCCATAACCTCCTCATCTCCAATCCACTATCAGTTTCCTTCGAATCCCAACCAGTCCCTTCGAATATTCAATCGAAGAATCAGGCCCCAACCCTAGTTTGTCCAATGGCCGCCAAATTAAGACCATACCCCACTGGACCTCCCTCACCACCAGACCATCATTAGTTCCCTTCGAACCAACCCAGGATTCGTCGAATTTCAATTTCGAGCCAAGAACCCTAGCGCCGCCACAAGATTCCCTGGTGGCGGTGCCAACCCTAAACCTTCCCAAAGTAACACTAGTTGTCCACCTGACCTCCCTCATCCCTAGACCACCCTTAGTCTCCCTCGAATGATGTTGGAGAGTCTCAAACAAAGGTTTTCGTGTAATGGCCTAAAGCCGGCTCAGAGACTGAGGTCAAAATAGACCTTAGTTGAGAGCTCTCGTTCAAGAACACTCGACTAGGGTCCATATTAGACCCAAGTCCAAAAGAAACTAGAAATTCGAACCCATTCCCCGTTTAATTGGTAGGTTTTCGTTTTATTTTTTTTTATTTTTTTATTTATTATTTATTTTTGTTCAGTAAATTCATCATCTACTCCTTTCTTATCTTTTGTTTAAGTTCGAATGTTTTTGTGCTTACTCTGTATTTTTGCTTCTTCTTTGTTTTCCTGAATGATGAGCCAGTATCAATAATGCCTTATATAAAACCACGATTATCCCTGTAATTTGTTGGTGCTATTATTTGGTTCAAATGGTGTCATTTTGTGTATTGTTTGGCTCCCTGCTCCCTGTAGTTCTTTGTTCTTGCATGTGAATTCAGTTTTATCCTCGTTCAATGTACCTTACAATGTTCATTTGTTCTTGTTTGGGTTTAATTTAGGTTTGCGTTAGTTCATTTCTATGCAGTTCAATAAGATTTTGTCCTGTTTCATGAATTGAATTGAATCCTACTAATTAATCATACTGCTTAACATGTTCTGATATGAATCTGACCTTGTTTGAATTGTCCTAATGCTATGAATGCAGCTTTAGTCATTCAGTTTATATGAGAATTGGTTATAGCTGATAAGGTATATTTTGAAAGGGGAATTGGGTAGGACAGTAACCTCAGTAGATTCAGGGGTAATTTGGACTTGAAATTTGAAATGATTGAGTGCCCTGCCCACTAAGCTAGTGTACCATTAAAATAAGGCATTTGTGGGGAACAAAACATAATGGGGAGGTAAAGGGATTGATTAAACAAATAGGTACCCATAACATTGAACTAAAAATAAATTAGACATAGAGTAATGGGGGACAAGAAATACCATGGGCAGGAAAAGTTTTGTTAATTGGTGTTAGTGCTCCTGAGAGCTGATAAGGGCTGTTGGTTTGCATATAAATAGAGGGGGGATTAGACAGAATAAGGGTCCTTTTTTTTTGGTGAGTGGAAAAGAATAAGTCTTGAAAATCAGTTTGAGAGAGAGCATTTTAAGCCAGTTCTTCTTTAAGCACTTTTGAGAGTTTGAGGATCAGTTTTCTTGAAAGCTTTTAAAGCTGAATTCTTCTACACTTTGAAACCTCAATAGTTTGAGAAAGTGCTTTAGAAAATCAGCTCACACTGTTACATTGATTTTAAGAGCAGAAACAGTTCCAATCTCTCTGTTTCTGTTCAGTGTTTGGGTGTTCAGGGTCTTTGAAAATATTTGGTGATTTATTTGAGGGTTGCTCAGTATTATATGATTGCTGGAAGATGTTCTTGACTGCCTAGTCTAATTTCTAGTAGATTCAGTGTTTTGGTTAAGCTTCTTTCTTCATGGGATTTTGACTGTGTTTTGGTCTTGAATTTGTCTCTATTTGTTGTTGCTGACTGTCAACCTACTGTTGTTGTATTGTTCCTACTGACTTCTTCTTGTCCTTTGCTCCTTCTTGACTTCAAGCCCAGGTACACACATGAATTCAACATTGATGTAACTTGGATATTGGGCATGAAATGAAAAATGTTTGGGCATTTAATTACTGGATGTTGTATATGTTAAGTAGATGTAAATGATAAGTATCATGTAGTCAAATTTGACCCTTAATTCAATGAAATGTCGACCGTTAAGTTTGTACCTAATTGGGCTGTTTTAAAACTATAATTTGTAGTTATCAGTTGTAGATTCAATATAGTTGGCACTCCTTTTATGCTTGGCATTTGCCTATTTATAATTTCAAAAATCAGAAATAGTTTACACTTGCAATTAAGTTGAAATCAGTTCTTTGAGTATATTGTTTTAGGATAAGCGTTGACAATTCTAGGTCAGTGATTATTTTAATTTTCCATCTTAGCAAATAGGTTGAATGTGGGAAACGGATTAGTAGGTTCTTCATATGGTTAATTTGGAAAATAGAATATTGATAAATGTGAGTTCCTAAGAATTAAAAGGGATTAAGGTATTGCTATTCCAGTCATTTCGAAACCAATTTAGCAGCCTTGTTAATTGGCAAATGTTTAAGATGTTTTACAACCAAGGTGTAATTAGTCAAGAGGAATTCATTGTTTAGAATTAATTAATGTACTGAAGTTGAAATACTACATATGGGTTCGATCTCGGATCGGGGCATCATAGCCGCGTGGGCTTCCCTTTCGTTTACACCAGACGGATTCGATACGGGTTTAAAGCACCCCAATCGTTTGGGCCTACTCGCTGGCGATTGGGCCTGATTTAAATATTTCACTGGGTAGTTTAACATAGTAGAAGTTGGGCCTTCGAGTTAGGTAGCAGATTTAAATTAAAAGGTTCGTCCTTTTGTTTGGATCCGGACTTGAACTTGAAGCCTGATTTTGTAATATTAATTAATTAGGATTTTCCCTTTTATTTTTAGAGACAAATAAAGTAGAAAATTATAGATTGCTTTAGGTTCGCCTTTCAAACAACAAAGTGAGGTGAGCCTCACCAAATAAAAATGCACAAATTGCGGGGCCTTCGTTAAGTGTATATTAAGATACTTAGATTTCGGGACGGGCCGTTTAGCGAACTTCACGGCCTTCCCCAAAATAAAAACGCGTTAGTCTCTTTAGGCGGGCTTTTAATAATTTACTTTCTTAAACTAGGGTGCACATTTATGTGACCCATATCCAAATCTCAACGGAGTCGAAATGTGTCAATAATCACGGGTGCATTGATGTGACGTGGTTCGAGATGTGTTTTCACAACATTGCAATTCTCGTTATAAAATAACAATAAATAAAAGCGGTTAAAGTAAAATTTGCACATAGGTTCATAATTATTAAAAAATAAAATAATTTAAGCCAAATATAACAGTTGAGCGACCGTGCTAGAACCACGGAACTCGGGAATGCCTAACACCTTCTCCCGGGTTAACAGAATTCCTTATCCGGATTTCTAGTTCGCGGACCGTAATATAGAGTCAATTTTTTCCTCGATTCGGGATTCAACCGGTGACTTGGGACACCATAAATCTCCCAAGTGGCGACTCTGAATCTCTTAATAAACGAATCCCATTCCGATTGTCCTTTAATTGGAAAAAATTCCTTTATTACACCCTTCACGGGGAGTAGGTAAAAAGGAGGTGTGACAATCGTTGATTGATATCGGTTGTGGATATCTAACCAAGTGACGTCGAGATATTCAACAAAGTTCTTCTTCAGCTGCTTCGAAGCTACTGAGCATTGCTCGTTTAAGCCTTGAGTGAAGGCCTGTAATGCCCACTCATCGGAGACTGGCGGTAACTCTATTTGTTCCATTTGAAAACGAGATATGAATTTCCGCAGCATCTCATTTTCTCTTTGCTTCATCTTGAAGACGTCGGATTCCCTTGTAGCCACCTTCATGGCACCGACATCTTCCTTTATAAAGGAATCCACCAGTATGACAAATGAATCTGTTGAGTTCGGGGCTAGGTTGTGATACCACATCATTGCCTCTTTTGAAAGTGTTTCTCCGAACTTCTTTAGCAAGGCAAATTTGATCCTGTTGTCCTTTAGGTCATTTCCCTTCACTGCACAAGTGTAAGCAATAATGTGCTCGTTGAGGTCTGAGGTTCCGTTGTACTTTGGAAGATTGAGCATTCTGAAGTTCTTCGAAATGGATTTTTGAGCCGCATTCTGTGGGAATGGCTTTTGTATGAACTTCTTTGAATCAACACATTTCAGGATCGGGGGTGCGCCCGAAATTTGATCGGCCCTTGAGTTGTAGGTCGCCACTTCTTGTCATTGGCTTCTATCTTTTTCTCGCCAGACTCTATCATTTTTGTGAGGTCCTAGAGCATCTTTTGATGGCAGGGTCGGTTGATGATTCGTTGTTGCTTTATCTTTCTGCTACATGTTCGGCCTGGGGAGTCGTTCCTGGTGCTGCTATGCTTGGAGTTTTTTTGTGTCTTTGCTGTTGAGAAATAGCCTGCTGCTGTGCCTGTAACATATCAAAGATGACGTGAAGGCTAACCACTTGTTCCACTCGAGCAGGGATTTTTTGGGCTTCTTGTTGGTCTTCTTGGCATACACTCATGTTGGTGTGGGAGCTTATCTCGACATGTTGAGCGTTGCACGAAACCACGCCCACGGGAATTAGTTCTGGTGTATCCTTAGGGTTTGTGGTGGTACACCAATACTTGGAACAACTATACCATTCTCTCCATGGTTCTTAAGACCGTTGTTTTTATGTGCATTCACTGAGTTAGACATTTTGACCTGAAATCAAAGATTCTTGGACAAGAAAAGTGTGAAAGATAATCAGCGTTATGTACTAAACTAGCAAGAAAATGACCACTATTATCTTTAGCCCCATGGTGGGCACCAAACTATTTACATTGAAAATGGTAATAACAATTTGATTTGATTTGGTGGTTCTAAAAATACATGATTTATTTTTATGCTAATTGTTAGGCAATAGATGCTAAGTGAGATACTAGAAAATAAGATACGAGCTTGGAGATAGTATAACAATCAAATCGAATAACTGGAAATTAGGGCCTCGAGGTCGAGTTGGATGCTTAGCTAAGGGCAGTTGATGAAGGACTAACAATTATAAGAGCTTTGATGGCGGCTCTTTATGATCAATAATGAGCAAAAATGAAGAACAATTAATGACATGTGATAAATGCAAGTAAGATAATAAATGTTGGCAATAGAATCAAATAGAGAGTATGTTTAAGTTAGAGAGCAGAGAATGTTCTTATTCTTGTGTTAAATATTGTGTTGTGTGTTACATAATGGTAAGGATCCCCTTTATAGATGAAGAGGAATCCCAACATAGAATAGATGATTTATTACAAAGATACGTGGATAGTACAATCATTTAATTCTACGGTACAGGCTCGTACTAGCTCGTTAGCTTCAATCAAATGCCTTGGCAATCCCCCGCTTATACATGAGTGTCGCTAATATATAATGTCTCGAGGTCAAACATCGAGATCCTTTAGGGATCGAACCTCGAGCTGGACCTCGAGTCTTTCGAAGGCGATCTCACAAAGTACTATAATAACCATAAAATCAGACAACCCGATTTTAATCGTATATAGGTGGTCCTATGATCACGGCCAACTCTAGTCCTAAAAAGGACAAGCGATCGTTGCAAATATAATCCGGTTTACAAGTCCAGAGTCGAATTCCATATAGAACTAAGGCTTAGTTGTATCTGTTTAATATTACCAAGAACACAAGATTGAAAATAAATAAACAGCTGAAAACAAACTATGATTGAATTGTAAACAATTGGAATAAAGGTCTAAGGTAATGGTTTCCCCCGTTGTTGATTTCCTTAGTTGTATGTTTCTTATAGTTATGACACAGTTGCCTCTATCAATCATGAACTATCCAGCTACCATAAATCTCTATCAATCAATTATGATAATTTACTAGACGTACTCTCTCAAGCTACGCTAGCTAGATTCGCATTACAGTTCACTTAGATTGCACCCGAGGTAACGTTATCTCTAATCCAACCTCTACACCTTTAGTTATGACTCCCGTCTATACTCTGAGAGTGATGTTGTTCAAACAACTACCTAAATATGCACTCTATCTCAAGCAGATACATAATAAATAGGAACGGCTAATTGAGGATCGTTTCAATTAACCAAAATCAAGACGTAGTTGAACAAATAGAGTTTAATAACCAACTCAAAACTATATTAACATAATAACAAATTCATCCCCAATGGGTTTCACCAAAACCTTAGATAACAAATTATTTATTCATGAAAATAACAAAAATCACAAAAGAATTCATATTCAAAGGTAAAAGAACAAAGAAGAAGATTCAAGATTGATGCCCAATGATCCTCCATGCCTTTTGCCCTTCCTTCTAATGTTTTTCACTTCCAAAAATCATTGTATTGTTTCTTGGCCGGATTCCTTTGTTTAATATAGGGTTTAGGGCTTAAAATCCCGTGTTTTACACTTTGGTCCTTGAAGTTAATGCGTCCTGTCGCGGTCCTACCGCGGTTACGCTAGGACCACGGCCAGAGTGGCCTTCAGAATCTGCAGCAGTGTTCTGCAGCGGTCTTACCAGGTTACGCCCTGTTTTGTTTGGAATTTGGAAAAATGTAAAACATAAAAGTTGTAGCCCTTTGAGTTAGTTTTCCAACCATATATTCTGGATCTCTAATGGAGTTCTGAGAAAACTGTTATGTCTATTTTACTAGACATTGTGCAATATGCCTCCTCGAGTCTTCGTTCGTACTTAATTATCAAATTTGACCCCCAAACCTGATCCCGGCTTAATTTCTTCATCTCTTACTCAGAATTCAAAGCTCCAAATCACTTAATTTCATTCTATAACATCTATATCGCTCGGAATCGCTCCTATAGGGCATAAAATACACTGTTAGTGCAAAACACTCGCGATTAAAGTGCAAACTCAAGTAAAGTGCAGTAAATTAGAGTATAATAATCTACTAAAATACGTAATTATGGCCTATCATCAACACCCCATACTTAAACCATTGCTCGTCCTTGAGCAATCAGACTACACTTTTTTTTATAGACACGATCTTTTTAAACAATTCTCATACGCAGCACAGCAAGAGTATTTAAAATAGACTAAGCACAAAAGCGTAACATCTTCACCTCAAGATTTGACTCACAGGTGCCATGCATTATTCACAACTCACCTACTTACTCTAACATAGAGGTCACTGACATTACCTTTCCTTCATGAATCAAGTACCCTCAAACAATACAAGAGAGTAGTTCCACACAATAAAATTTAAGAACGCTTAGGAACTCAAGATAGAAAAAATTCACTCACTCCCAGAAATAACATTCATATGCCACAAAAGATGCATCATAAGCTTGCTCGTAGTATACTACTCCACTAATCGAGCTCATTCAACCTTGGATCAATTAGGACTTTATTTTGTTGGAATGTAGGCTACGAGACGGGTAGGATACATTCAGATATAAGAGTGACTACACCTCCTTAAGAACTTTAATGCATACATTTTAACATTTAAACCCCATACTTATGTCAAACCAAAATTCCACCTTCACATCAATGTAATTACCCCATTCTTCTCTAAGTACACTTACGTCAAGAGCCACCACTTATCAAAGAATTTTTTTTTCACAACAATCCAACTATATTTTTTTTTTGAATTCAAGTGGCTCTTCCTTTTTCAAAACAGTGCAACTTTCTCCTTATTCAATTAGTTCCACTCAAAAGCCAAACCAACCACCCGATACTTTAACTTTTATAAAGTTCATAATNAACAAGAAAATGCCTATATCACTTCCAAGACTGAACAACATTACTATTTCGCTTTGCAAACACACAGGGCAAGTTCTAGGCATCAAATGCAATGCACTGAATAACGAAAAACCTTACACACGTATGGCACATAACTCACTTATGACTGGATTCATAGACACTCTAGTCAAAGCAATTAAGCAAAGTTAAGATAATACAATTTAAGGTACTTCTACAAGAGTCAAAAACTGAGCATAAGCGTCACAACCAAAGTACTCACTATTCTCAAAGCATAACCAAGTCAAGAGATATTGCTTCAATTCAAAGCACAAAACAATGGCTCCTCTTTCTAAAAAAACTAACTACACCCGGTTCAAATAAAACCCTTGGAAAAAAATCGTGGCCTAAAGAAAAATCAAGGGGGAGTTACTACACTACCTAAAACAAAACAAAAAAGCTTTTTGGTATTTTGTTTAGACTTACTTCCCTCAACAAAATTGTCTAATAGATCCATCGTCGGGAAAAGGCCAGTCTATTCTTTTTAAAAAAATTATTCAATTAAACTAACACAACTAAAATAGCATAAAAACTCACCCAGACAATCTCCTCACCCCACACATAAAATTGTGCATTGTACCAACGCACACCATAACTAATAAAAGGGTAAAAGAGACTCCCTGGTAGGCAAAAGGCCGAAGCACTAACAGCTCATGGGGTACTCAGACTTCTCTCAAGCTTGGTCCTTCCAATACCTTTGCTTTCCGTGCTCCTGAAAAATAAAAAAAGTTGACACTCCAAAAATAATATAATAAAAAAATAAATAAAATAAAGCAATAAAGCTAGGTTTGCCTAACAACAAGCGCTTAATTTAACGTTGCGGCACAACGCGAATCACTTTTTGCCTCCACCTCGAGCTTATGAATTGAACCCCAAGTTTTGCTTCAAGCTTATGATTATGCTCTTGGGGCAGTGGAATGAATCTAACTGGCCCAAGGAAATAATGTAATATTTTTCACTTCTTGGCCTTTGTATGAGTATGTAATCCTGACTTATTAACAAGAAGAATTTTAGAATATATGTACCTTGTTCCTCATACCTTGACTCTTCAATTGGTTCGGATGACTTTATTTCTATATCATCATCCAAACACAATGTGGAAAAATGCTTGGAGTGTGGACCAATGCACTCAAACACAGGAACTTCAGGACTTTCAACATCATCAATATCAATGATACTAGAGTCAACAAAATTTATATCCTCAAAGTCCTTGGTTGGCTCTAGTCTCACTTCTTCAACATTGACATCCTCAAATTGTAGTTGGCTAGGACATTGATGTTCTACTTTGACCTCCCCAATTAGCACCTTAATTTCATGCTCTTCTTGGCTACTATCCTCAATATTGGCTTGTTGAGCATTAAAAGCTCCAACCACTTGACTCAATTGAGCCTTTAACTTGCGGATAGTTGCCTCTTGCCTTTCTATGTGCAATTATTTCTCATTGTTTTGTTCCATAAGGCACTTTAGCATATCCTTGATCTCCTTCAAGTGTGCATTCCATGGTTCTTTGTTCCTATTAACTTCACAAGAAAAGGTAGAACCATCATAGTAAGGGGTTGGGGAAAAATAAGAAATATAAGCACAACCATGAAGGTGACCATTTTTACCACCACACACATCACACATATTCCACAAATAAGATTGAATTGGTGCACATAACTCGCTCTTACGAACGTTTTAAAAATTTTGCCACAGGTGGTTTGCTTCACAATATGTATGGAGATCAATAGTAGAATTATCTACACCTAAATTCCCATAATTCCAAGATGTCATGTTTATCAAATTAACAGTTAAAAAAATACAAAAAATAAAATTTCAAACTTGAACCCTAGAAATATATACCGCTACAACTACACCGTTAGTTCCCCGGCAACAGCGGTAAAATTTGATCACACCCAACTGTAGTCCTAAAAAGTATAAGCGGTCGTTGCAAATATAATCCAGTTTACAAGTCTGGAGTTGAATCCCATAGAGAACTAAGGCTTAGCTGTATCTGTTTAATATTACCAAGAAGACAAGATTGAAAATAAATAAACAGCTGAAAACTAACAATGTTTGAATTGTAAACAATTGGAATAAAGGTCTAAGGTAATGCTTTCCCCCGTTAATAATTTCCTTACTTGTATGTTTTCTTATAGTTGTGACTTAGTTGACTCTATCAATCATGAACTCTCCAGCTACCATAAATCTCTCTCAAGCAATTATGATAATTTACTAGACGCACTCTCTCAAGCTACGCTAGCTAGATTCGCCTTACAGTTCACTTAGATTGCACCCGAGGTATCGTTATCTCTAATCCAACCTCTAAATACTCGGTTATGACTCTCGTCTATACTCCGAAAGTGATGTTGTTCAAACAAGTACCTAAATATGCACTATCTCTCAAGCAGATACATAATAAATAGGAACGGCTAATTGAGGATCCTTTCAATTATCCAAAATCAAGAGGTAGTTGAACAAATAGAGATTAACAACCAACTCAAAACTATATTAATATAACAACCAATTAATCCCGAACGGGTTTTACCAAAACCTTAGATAAGAAATTAGCTATTCATGAAAATAACAAAAATCACAAAAGAATTCATATTCAAAGGTAAAAGAACAAAGAAGAAGATTAAAGATTGATGCCCAATGATCCTAGATGCCTCTTGCCCTTCCTTCTGATGTTTTTCACTTCCAAAAATCATTGTCATGTTTCTTGGCTGGCTTCCTTCGTTTAATATATGGTTTAGGGCTTAAAATCCCATATTTTGCACTTTGGTCCCTGAAGTTTACGCATCCTGCCGCGGTCCTACCACGGTTACGCCAGGACCGCAGCCAGAGTGGCCTTCAGAATCTGTAGCAGTGTTCTGCAGGGGTCCTACCGCGGTTACGCCATGTTCTGTTTGGAATTTGAAAAAACGTAAAACATAAAAGTTGCAGCCCTTTGAGTTAGCTTTCCAACCATATATTGTAGAACTCCAATGGAGTTCTGAGAAAAACGTTATGTCTATTTTACTAGACAGTGCAAAATATGCCTACTCGAGTCTTCGTCCGTACTTAATTATCAAATTTGAACCCCGAACCCGATCCCGGCTTAATTCCTTGAGCTCTTACTCAATCTTCAAATCTCCAAATCACTTAATTTCATTCTATAACATTTATATAGCTCGAAATCAATCCTACAAGGTATAAAATACACTGTTAGTGCAAAACAATCACGATTAAAGCGCAAACTCAACTAAAGTGCAGTAAATTAGAATATAATAATCGATTAAAATACGTAATTATAACCTATCATCAATTGAGTAGATTTCCGATAGACAATGGAAGTGAAGCAAATAGATGAAAATTTTAGAGTCTCGGCTTACGTGTGACGCGTCATAGTACGCGTGTAGATTATTAACAGTTCTTTGAAGTATTAACAGTATTACACGTGTACATTGTGTGTGACATATCACAGGAACAAATTTTGAAGTACACTTTACATGGCGTAGTGTACAATTCTTCATAGTAGAGTGCGTCCCTCCCTTCCACATTTATGTGTAAAAAATAAAAGTAAAACCTCAATTAATTAGTTCAAATTATTTGATTAGGAGATTCAAATGGTCCAAGCGAGGATAAAGTTCATTTTGGAAGTGTATCAATTGATTGTAAGAGCAGTCCCCAGGAGTGGGAAATATGCTTGGCACACATTTCGCGGCCAAGTACATTAGTACTACTATTAAATATGCTGAAAGAGGACTTAATTTCGTCCCTGGGAGGATGACCACTAATTAATGATGAGGTGGTGGCTGGAGAAGGTTTAAAGTTTATTTTGATGATGACTAAGTTGACAAGAGTATGAATGAAGACCGTGGGCGACCCTACAGGCCTTACATAAGTTGATAAAGAGAGGTTTTACTATGCATTAGTTCTTTCCCCCTATATGAACAAAAGCTGTACTTGTGACACAATCAGATATCTCTTTTTGCAGAGATTAAAGCGGAAAACAACAAACAGCTAAGTTTTTGAACCATTCAGCAGTCCGATTAATTTTGATAGACCCACATACACAGCTCGGTTCACTCCAATATCTAATTAATCTGTTGTTTGATGCACAGCACCTTCAGTAGTAAGCCCATTGGTTTTAATGATCCTTTATTATATGTGTTCGTAAGGGGTGGTCCCCCCCCCCCACCGCCCCCCAATTCACATCTTTTAAGCTAAGTGGTCCAAGCTAAGATTTCATGCGTCAGATGGCTGGTGATTGCTCTTTTAAAGAGACGCAGCAACAGTATTTAACAATATTTCTTGCGGACCCCATTTTGAATGTTCAAAACAGGTGCCGTGTAAACGTCACGACCCAAAATCCAATTAGTTGTGATGGCACCTAACCCAATTCGTTCGGTACATCAAACAATAGACAACACATTTCGTGAAATAATAAGAAATCAATAAATGAAATAACTAAAAAGTCCATACGATAGCTCAGTGATCGGTAGCACAAATCATGAACCACTAAGATTCAGATTTGCAAAGCTAGTATAAGAATAAATACAACATCTATTTGGAATACACATAGACAGCATAGGAATCTAAAACTGCAAAGGACAAGTGGTAGCTATATTCGGGAAGCAGATACATCTACAATGCTAGCTCTCGTCATCAATAACATCTTAGCTCCAAGATCTGCACGCAAGGTGCAAATGTGTAGTATGAATACAATTGACCCCATGTACTCAGCAAGTATCATGGCTAACCTCGGCAAGGTAATAGTGATAAGAATTATAAATAATACTCTCTAATAATTTATTCAAGTTATTATTGGTTCCAAACGCACACGCAAGTATACGCGGTCGACAAGAAATAAAGTAATTAGAAAGTATGAGGATTTATGGTCAATTATTGTCCAACCTAAACTATTTAAAAATTTATTTCTCAAGTGGTTGGGAAGAAGATGATTGTCATTTAGATTACTAAGAATTAATACGAAATTACTAAACAATCAAGAATGCAAAGGTGCAAAGTAAACAAGCAAACACCCAGAGAGAATTCATTGAGGTGGGAATATTCCGGGATTATGGGATTAATGTCTCTCCTGTTTCGCTCTTCCAGTTGAATTAGTCACTTGATTTATCTAATTTGTTGATTAACATGGTTTATTCTGCTCGCCATGTTTTTTCGATACTTAACACACCTATTCAAGACAACCTAACACTATACGTCCATAGAATCAGAATTAACAAGAATGCATGTAAATTTTCTGCGAAAATAACCAAGTAAGGTAATCGCGAATCTATTCTTAGATACCCGAATTCAAGAACATATTCTACTCAATCTTATATGCATCTATAATACGTTCGAGCTCAAATTTAAATTGGTAGATAGTATTCTACCATTAGATATGCAATAAAATAGTTAATCAAGATTGAATAGAAAAATTAATATGATAATTCAAGCAAAACAACCAATCATCAAACCACAATAGTCAAATACAACCCATAACCCAAAAATAATGAGGTTCTTAGCCACTCGTGTTCACAAAAATAATCAAAATATTATTTTTAAACATAAAAGATATAAATACTAGATGAAAGATGAAAGAATCGATGAATTCCGTGTTCCGTTTGTGTTTCTATGCCTTTGCTGCCTTCAAAATTGATCAGCCCCACTATATACGGTGAAATCGTAGGATTCAATTCCTCGTCATCGAGGCACCTCAGAAGATCATCTCGAAGGCTCGAGGCTACAAGGCTACAGTCGAGTTCCCTCCCTCGAGGTTCGTTGAGGCTCGACCTTGGGACAATGTTGACCCCGGCTATCGTAGAAATGGGGAGTTCCCAAGGCATGCAGCTAGAGCCGACAAAGTCTGCCAGGCAAGCAAAAACCCGAATCAGGGCGTCAACTAGCTGTCCCGTCTCCATATCTTTATAATTAATGATATCTATACTATGTTGGTATTTCCCCTCCTATATAAAGGGGAGCTTTTCCATTTTGTAACGATCCATGATTCCATAGAAAATGCACAAGAACATTCTCTCTGCTATCCAACACATTCTCTTGATATTATCGCTTCCATTTATTATCTTCATTATTGTTCATCATTTATTGCTTATCATTGGCCATAAAGAGTCGTTTGATTTTATCATAACTATTAGTCATACTTCAATCACCTGTGATAGCTTATAGTCGGGCCCCGGAATCAACCTCGAGGCCCCCGAATCGACAAGCTCGAGGCCCCGATTGCCAACCTATTGATTTAGTTATCACCCCATTCCAAACTCTTATTTAATTTCTAAATCTAACACATAACATCAACTTCTCCACAACCGACATAAAAATAGATCACGTATTTTTAGAGTCCCATAATCACATTTAAATATTATTATCATTTTCACGATAAACACCCACACTAATCACAGTTAGGGGATATTATAGTTATAGGCTAGAGTCGGAGTCCCAAGTAGAAAACCAAGTAAAAAATGTATAATGCACGAACTGGGAAAAGGACCAGGCCTCGAAGCTTGCGAGGCCTGGCTTGGAGAGTGCGTTTGGGCTGGTGAGGTATGCTCTGTCAGCTGGTAAACTTCACTTGGGTCCAGGCGTCGCCTGGCTTGGCACTTGGTTCTAGGCCTTTTTTGCTTTCGGCCTTTTTGCGCCTTTTTTGTATATCTTTGGCATCCGTGTGTGCAACCTTCATGCATTTTCATCCTTCAATGATCCTGCAAATAAAAATGGTACAATTACCTCAAATGTCGCACAATTAATCATTCAAACTCTATAATAAGGTAAGCAATGCATTAATAATATATAATTATAGCCAAACATCGCTATCCCACACTTAAATGTTGCTTGTCCTCGAGTCAAGCAAAAATTTATACTATTCTTGAGCACTTTATTTACAGAATTAAATCACACTACACCAATGCCCACAATTGATAGCAACAAATAAGCTAGAGCATATGCAATTACATACACTTCCCTTTACTTATGCCACTATTCAAAAGAAATATTCACAACAAAGACAACATGCTCTTAAAAATTCTAGCCTCAAAAACTAACTATATGTCATAATGCACTCATGGCTCGAAAATATAACACCATAGAGAAATCTTATAACGTCACATATCCCTTGCAAAATCATGTACCCTCACAACAAGATCAAAAGAATAAGTTGAATCCACACATTCGAATGAAATGCTCAAATCTATTTAAAGGACTCACATATATCAAAATCGCTCACTCTCAAAAAGATATCACATATATGCAATTGATACCATAGGCTTGCCATTAATGTAAATGTCTACTAATATAGGCTTGCACGATCATAAATCAATTAGGACTTTTTCGTGGATGTAATGTAGGCTAAGGGACAAGTAGGATATATTTAGGAATAGTGGTTCCCTTCCTAAGCACTTTAACACATCACATTATAAACTTTAAATAAAAATTCTTCAATCCACTTCAATTTCACAACTAAAATCACAGCTAACAATGGTTCCTATTTCTTCAAGCACTACATTAATTTATAATCTACTAGCAAGAACATGACATCAACTTTTATATATATATATATACTGAGAATTTGCATCCTGTTCAAGGTCTTAAGGTCTCGAGTATCTTCGTATTTTTTATTATGACTTGCTTGTGTGGTCGAGTTTGGTTTTCGGATGATTCAGGATCAAATTGAAAGAACAATCTTGATTTAGAAGCTTAAGGGAAAAGAGTTGATCGGAATTTGACTTTTGTGTACATGACTCCGGAATAAAGTTTTAATGATTTCAATAGCTTTGCATGATAATTTTGGACTTATGCGTATATCCGTATTTGGATTTGAAAGTCCATAGGATAATTCAGTGCATTTTGGTGAAAATTAGAAGGTTTAGAGGTTTTGACCGAGGGTTGACCTTATTTATATCGGGGGTTAGTTTTCCATTCTGAAAGTTGGAACATGTATATTATGTCATTCATAACATGTGTGCAAAAGTTGAAGTCATTCTCAATTGATTTGATATGTTTCGGCACGAGTTCTATAAGTTGGAAGATTTGAAAATTCATAAGTTCGATTTGAGGTGAAATTCATAATTTCGACATTATTTTATGGATATAAGGCCTCGAGTAGGTTCGCAATATTTTATAGGACTTGTTGGTATATTTCGACGGAATCCCGAGCGGTGCGGGTGAGTTTCGGGGTGGTTTCAGAAAATTTCTAGGCCATTTTTAGTTGTTGATTTTTGCTACAACAGTGTGCATTGCGATTGGGTAGAATTGGTCACCATTGCGAAGAGTACATCTTGCAACCTATAAAGAATTTAGAGAAGATCTGAAAATAAAGGTTGTAGCCCTTTTTCCTAGTATTCAGAAAATCAAACTGTATGGCATTTGAAGTTATGTACAAAAAGTTATGGTGGATACACTGCAGGATGTCTGGGAAGAGTTTGGAAATTGCAATTGAAGAATTTGTTTATCTTGATCTTGGAAGATTATATATTTAATCTATGAGGAATTTGGAAATGATCCAAAAAATAAAAGTTGTAGCTCTTTGTGTCTAGTTTTCAGAAAATCAAACCGTTTGTCATTTGGGATTTTCTATAAAAAGTTATGGCTATTACGGTATATTTTGTCTCAGAAGTGTTTGGGAAAAGTTAATAGAATTTGTTCATCCCGATTGTAGCAAAATGGCCCTATCGCATAGAGTAAAATTGTTCTGAAAAATTTTGTGCTTCGCGATCCCAAAGCATTTTCTACGATTGCGAAGGGTAAATCACTGGGCAACATAGCTTAAGTTCTGAGTCTCATTTTTACATTTTTCAAATTTTGAGCTCGGTGTGAGGTGATTTCCCAGGAGATTTTAAAGGAAAATATTGGTGTTAGAATTCCTAACTCGATTTTGGTTAAATACACGAATCTATTATTGTTTTATCAACAAATTAGTGAATTGGGTTGAAAATGGTAGAAATTTTCTAGACATTAAATTGAGGATTTAGAGGACGAGTTGAAATCGGAATTTGATAAATTTTTGTATGGTTGGACTTGTGCTTGAATGAGTGTTCGTATTTTGAAACTTTTTGAGGATTCTGAGACGTAGGCCCCTCGTTGAGTTTCGAGTTGACTTTTTAGTCTTATAATAAAAGGAGAGGTTTTATTAACTGGAATTGATTCCTATTAATTTTATTTATGTGATGAAATTATTTTGGCAAGATTTGAGCCGTCCTGAAGTCATTTCACGTGAGAAGACCATTATGAAGTATCGGCCTAACTCCGTAAAGGTAGGAAACTTGCCTAACCTTGAGTGCGGGAATTACCCCTTAGGCATTGAGTCATACGTAAAATTTTGTGTAATGTGAAAGCCGTGTACGCAAGGTGACGAGTATGTACTCGGACTTATATGTGCAAACTCTATCGGTTAAAGTGCTTAAGCGCTCTTATGTATTAAATTGGAAATTGTTGGTACTTGTTAAATCTATTATTTTTCATGTCTCATTACTTACTTTTCAAGTTGCTCCTATATTCTTATTTGGAATTATTACTATGTTACCCATTCGTGAACACTTTTATTGTTGAGCTGACCTGTTTGTGGAAATACTCTCATAATTTATTTTTATGTGCACATAATCAAATAGAAATTTAAATTATCAAGAGGCATTAATCTATTTACCTATAATTTGGATTAAAGAAAGTGTTGTCCGCTGAGTTACTTTTCCATGCATGTTGTTGATATTGAGATTTTCATATACGTTGTGTTGAGTCGTGGGCTATCTGTTGTGAAATTATTTGATTTCACTGTACCTTTGGAAAGGTTATGGCCTGTGTGCAATTTTGTAATATGAGTTGATTATGTTATGTTGTTGTGATAATATTCTGTGAGAATTATTGTGTGATTTGGGTTATTGTTATGCGGCGTATAAAGGTGGCATTCCACTGTTGATATTATGCGGGCATAAGGTTGGCATTTTACTATTGTTATATGTGTTGTGGTATTGTTTGGGTGGAGTGATAAGGGTGACTATTATACGAAGCAATAAGAGAGGAATATGTGCAGAGCGATAAGGGAGGCTATTATATGAGTGATAAGGGTAGCTATGGGAGCGATATGGGTGTCTATTGATATTGTCTAGGTGGAGTGATACGGGGGGCTATAGGAGAGATAAGTATTGTAATGTCAGGGATGATATGTGACGATGTGGAGTTATTGTGTTAGTAATTTTTGGGTAATTTTGTGACTGTCCTAGTGTTTATTATACACTTTGTGTAACATGAATTGTGTTTTCGGTAAGCTAATTGATATCATTGATATTGCTTATTGATTTGGGCTACAGTAATACAATTGCACATGCATACACTGTAGCACGCCACCTATACTTGCTTACGTGTAAGTAACTTGATAATTATCTAATTTGGGTTGAAATTGTGAGCCTATGACAACGCCGGCAGATTATGTTATTGTCACGTGAAGGGTCCATGCAGATGCGATATGAAATGTGGGCACGAGGTTTTGTGGGTATATAATGATTATATTATTGGCACGTAAACTGTACATGCAGATGTGATATGAGATATGGGCACGAGGTGTCGTGAGTAAATGATGATTTTATTATTGCCATGTGAGTTGTCTGTGCGGATCTTATATACTGATATATTTTCACATGAGTTGTCCGTGCGAATGTTATATATTGATATTTGGCACATGAGTTGTCTATATGGTTGTGATGGAGATATGGGTACAAGGTGCCATGAGAATATGATAGTGAATTGAGACCCGTATTTTATGAGTATGAGATGGGGTATCATGAAGTGACTTTGTTGTTGAAAAAATATATTTGAATGACTTGCTTAATTATTTGTACTTGTGTTCCTTATTTGGTTGAATAATATTTATGATGTTTTTATTGCCTTGCTGTTATATTACTGGTTGATTCTTGTTGCCATTATAGCTTCCTGTTTTCCATTATTATTATCATATACTACTGTTTTGCACAGGTTATTTGACTAGTAAGTGTCTTGACTGTACCTTGTCACTACTTTACTGAGGTTAATCTTGATATTGGTGGGTACCGACTGTGGTGTACTCATACTACACTTCTGCCCGTTTTTCCGCTATGCAAAGTTTTTGAAAATATTGGATATTTTTAAAATATGACTCGGGCAGAGTTAGCTTGTTGATCGCAAGAATTCGAGCTACAGCTTCCTGGTCGTCGCAGTCCCTTAGAGTCTTTAGATTTATTGTACTGTCAATTATTAATCGTAGAGTACTGTATTTCGATCCTTGAGATCATTTTATGCATTCAATTAGAGTTCGTGACTCTGTATTACCAGTCTTGGGAGGTTGTTATAATTGTTTTCGCTTTTGGTTTCGATATTAAATAAAAAAAATGGCTTGAATTGGTATTTTAATCGGCTTATATATTCTAAGAGACTAAGTGACATCATGATGGCTGTGGTGGGAATGTGGGTCGTGGTATATATATATATATATATATATATTTTTTTTTTTTTTCTTCCCCCAAATTTTTTCAACAATTATATATTTTTCCTTTTTCTTTTGCAATTGCCTCTAGTGGTGTATTATTTTCTTTCTTTAGCGCTCATTTCGTAACTAAAGTGATTTAAGAGGTAAAAGGATCAAAACAATATTAATTAAGAACCAAAAAAGGGTATAGGCTTGTAATGTAGATACGAAATAAAATTCTATAGGCACAAAAGGGTTAACTAGAGATAATATTATTTTTGATAAGCAATAAGCTCAAAAAGATCAAAGAAATCCTAAAATTATTTTTCAAACCGAGCATCACCTAAAATTTAACTCACATACTAGACAAGTTCTAGACAAAAGTACAATGACATGGACTGCACAATAATCTCACCACTCGTGGTACGTGACTCACTAAGAATGATTCCATTCCCACATTCAAATCATGCATGTATTTACAACGCCACGACATATTAAGAATTAAACACAAATTGAACAATAGCCAAGAAAATGAGACAAAGACATCACAAAATATGCTATCCAAATAATCAAGGTATCATAAGCAATTTTAAAATATAGGAAAGATACTAGACATGACAAAGCCTAAATATGCTACTATCAAACAAGTCAAGGGCGCCTAAGAATCTTATTTTTCTTCCTTCACGTATTTCCTAAATTTTAATCTATTCTAAGAAATGACTACTACCCGGTTCAAACTACACCCCATGAAAAAGAACCGAGTCACAATTAAAACTACGGGAACTTGTTACTAACAAAAAAAAAATGTTTGTGTTTTTCTATTTTATAACTTTTTATGTATATTTGGTTAGACTGTAATCCCTCGAGAAAGTTTCCTAGGATATCCATAGTCGGGATATGTCTAATTTTTTCTAGTCTTTTCGTTTTTTCAGTATTTTTTTTCTTTTTGTTCAATATCAAATCAAACTATTACTACATCAATCAAATAAAAAAAAACCAAATTTTCCTACACTTATATATATATATATATA
>MU701761.1:140684-163071 GCA_026770625.1 Nicotiana glauca | reverse complement strand
TTTTTATATTTTATATATATATATATATATATATATATATATATATATATATATATATATATATATATATATATATATATATATATATATATATATTGTACATACATACATATATTAATCTAAGTTAAAATGGAAAACAAGAAGCTTATAACTACTAAATTAAAAAATATATATTAAGAAGCTAACAATAAATTCACTATTTACATATTGCAAGGAATCCCTCATTCCACACTTAAATCATGCATTTTCCTCAGTGCATATATAAAAGCGATGAAAATTAAGTAAGCTGAAGTAAGGTGGTAAGAAAACTCCCTGGCCACTCATCATTATCATTGCAACAACACGAACAGTCGTTTTGGGAATTTGTATTTCGTTCGGTAGCTTAAGGTCTTAAGAAGCTTCGTATTGTGTATTATGACTTGCATGTATGGTTGGATTCAGTTTTGGGGTGATTCGGGAGTGAGTTGGAACAATGATTCTTGTTTTAGAAGCTTACGTGGTAAGAGTTTATCGGAGTTTGAATTTTGCGTAGACGACTCAGTAATGGTATTTTTATGTTTTAATAGCTTCGTACGGTGATTTCAGACATAAGAGTATGTCCGAATTAGGATTTGGAGGTCCATAGGTTAATTTGATATTTTTGTCAAAAGTTGAAGGTTTGGAAGGTTGAGAGATTTGACCAGGAGTTGACTTTAACGATACCGAAATTTAATTGTGATTGCGGGAGTTGGTACAACACCGTTATGTCATTTGGAAGTTTCATGCGAAATTTGAGCTCATTTGGAATTGTTTTGATATTTTTCATGCGCGAGTTATAGAAGTTGAAAAAACAATAGTCCATTAGGCTTGAATTGAGGCGTGAATCATAGTTTTGATGTGATTTGATGTCTCCAGCAGGTCTGCATTATGTTATATAACTAGTTGAGATTATTGGACGGAGTCTGGCGAGCCTCGGACTTGTTTCTTATAGGCTATATGCCATTTCTATATGATTTAGAGTTGCTGGTTTCTGGTATGTTTGTTGTTCTTCACGATCGCAAAGATGGAGCCACAATCGCATAGTGATTCTGGGAGCTTAGTGGTTTTATTCTTCGTGGACGCGATTGTGGACACATGATTGCAAATGTTCAACTTGTTGTTGTCTGTGTTAGCGTTTAATGTTCCTACTTCGCGTAAGGAAATTGGAGGTTGGTGGAAAGTTGTTCATCACGTTCGCGAGATTTGGTATGTGTTCGTGAAGGTTGGCCAAATTGTTCATCATGTTCGCGTGGAGTGTTCCGCGAATGCGTAGCTTATTTCTTTGGGTGGAGATTTTTCGCTCCGCGATCGTGAAGTGTGTTCCAAGATCGCGTAGGAGGAATATCTAGATAAATTATAAGTACTCTATTTCAGGGGCTTTTATTATTTTATCACTTTTTTAGTTAGAGAGCTCAGATTTAAAAAATTTTGGAGGGGATTTTTACCATTTTTATTGGGGTAAGTATTCTTGACTTAGATTTGGTTATATTTCATGATAGCATATTTGAATTGGACATATTGGCGGTTTGTGTAAAAACTTTCTAAAATTTTAAAGGATGATTTGTGGGCAGATTTGATGTCGAAATTGGATAATTTTTGTATGGTTGGGCTCGTATCGGAATAAGAGTTCGGGTTTTGTGAACTTTATCAGGTTCCGAGGTGCGGGATTGGGATTGACTTTTTGGATTGACTTTTTAGTTTTCATTAAAGATTAAAAATTTATTATCCGAAATTATTTCCTATAGTTTCTACTCATGATATTATGTTATCTTGGCTAGATTTGAGCCTTCCAGAGGTTTTTTCACATGAGAAGGTCATTTTAGAGTAATGATTTAGCTTCTTTGAGGTAAATCTTGCTTAACTTTACATGGGGGAACTATCCTTAGGATTTGGGTTGATTGCATTATTTGAATTATGTGATAGGTGTGTACGCAAGGTGACGAGTACGTACACAGACTTACATGTAAAAATTTACCGGTTTAGACTCTTAGACTTCTTTCATGTATTGAATTGAAAATTTTAGCACACGTTATATCGTTTATTTGTCATGTTTTCTCTCGCATGCTATATTTGAAGTTGTTAGCATATGTCATATCCTTTACTTGTCAAGTTTACTCTTTTATGCTTTATTTGACGTTGTTACCTCTTTTATTGTGAAGTAACCTCATTTATTATTGTGTTATTCTTGATTGAAATTGCTGTTACATGATATCCTTTCATTGTCGGGTTATCTCATTTATTTAGACGTAGTTGCTAGTTCATATCATCTCCTTCATTGTTAGCTTATTTCACACACTAGAATTCGAAGTTTGTTATGGAACTACCTTCATTTTTAATTTTGTTCTTAAGTAATTAATTGAAGTTGAATTTATTAAAAACCATTAACCTGTTTTAGTTGAAGTTGTTGCTCAGCGGAGTATTCTTCATTGTTCAGTTGCTTTCCCGTTTATTTTGTTGATACTGGGATTTTATACATATTATAATTGAGATGTGTGCTATGTATTGTGGTGATATTGGTATTGTTGTTGTAAAGAGGTTGTGGCCTATGGGCGCTTGTGGAATGAATTGAAATATGGTGTTGTGATGATAGCACATATGTATTTGCTATGCGAGTTGATTGTTGTTATGCGGGGAATAACAGTAGCATCTCACCGTTGTAATTATGTAGAGTATAAGGGTGGCATCTCATTGTTGTCGTTATGCAGAGCATAAGGGTGGCATCTCACTATTGTTGATTGTGAAAAATGATATGGGTGGCTAATGATATTGTCAAGGCAGAGTGATACTGGTGGCAGTCGGAGTGATACGAGTGGTTATTATATAAAATATTTGGGCGTAATGATAAGGGTGGCTATTATGTTGTTATCAATATGGAGAGATAATGGTGTCCATGTTAGGGATGATATGTGATGGCCTCGGGGCATTTTGTTGATGATATTCGTGTGATGGTGCGATTTTAATTGTGTATGTCATGCACCTTACATGACTTGTTGTGTTGTTTTCAATGAGCTACTCGATGTCTTTGATATTACTTATTGACTTAGACTGTGATAGTACACTCACAAGCATACACTATAGCATGCCACTTATACAAGTTCAGGAGAATAAAGCTTGACATTCATTGATCATGCCCATGTATTTTTGTATTATCTGCTTCAATTGATATACTGAGCATGCGACCATGCTGATGGATTGTGATATTTATCCCATGACAATGCTGGGTTGATGGAGATTGTGAGCTTGTGGCCTTGCCACGTGGACTGTGATATTGATACATGAGTTGTCCATGCGATTGTGATTAATATCGTGGGCATGAGGTGCCATGAGTATAAGAGTCATGATTTGGGACTCGTGACTTGTGATTATGAGATGAGGTATCTTGGAATGATTTCGTTATGATACTTGTGTTCGAACAACTTGATTAATTGGTTGTCATTTATTTTCCTTATTTGGTTTCTACGATACTTTAACAATATTCTTATTACTTTACTATTTATATCACATTTTGATTCTTGTTGCCATTTACTAATTTTTGCTTTGATTATTAGCTTTATACTTCTATACTGTACAGGTTGTTATGACTCGTGGATGTCTAGACTTGTACCTCATCACTACTCTACTGAGGTTAGTTTTGATACTTACTTGGTACCAACTATGGTGTATTCATACTACACTTTTACAAATTTTTATGCAGATTCAGGTATTAGAGATATCTGACTCGGGCAGAGTTTGATTCTTTATCGCGAGGATTCAAGGTAGAGTTGCTTGGTCGTAGCAGTCCCTTGGAGTCCTTTTCCTTTTTATTGTACTGTCAGTTTGTTATCCGAAGAGTATTATAATTCGATTTTTGAGATCTTTCTAAGTATTCAACTAGGGTTCGTGACTTTGTATTACCTAGTCTTGGGAGGTTGTTATCATTATCATCATGTAACCTTGTTTCACCTTTATTTCAGTATTTATAATAACATTTTTAATAATATCATTATTAAAGTAGATTAATTGTTGTAAGTAATCAGCTTACCTAGTCTTGGAGACTAGGTTCTATCGCAATGCCTAAGGCGAGATTTTGGGTCATAACAAGTAGGTATCAGAGCCCTAAGTTCATAGGTTCTACGAGTCACGATCAAGTTTAGTAGAGTCTTGCGGATCGGTACGCAAACATCTGTACTTATCTTCGAGAGGCTACAGAACTATTAGGAAAAATTCACTTCTTTCATTTCTATCATGCGAATTGGTTGATTTTGAAGTTTGAGCTTGAGTAACTCTATTCTTTCACAGATTATGAGGACACGCGCTACTGGTTAGCCAAGCAGACACCTGTGCCCTTGCTAGAGCTGCGAGAGGCTGGGGCCATGGTAGAAGAAGAAAAGGGGCACATGTCATAGTTAGACCACTACCAAAGCAGCATTTGAGGAGCCACCTCTAGCTCCAGTTGAGGAATAGGAACTAAAGGCACCCATTGTTGCCCCTGGACTTCAAAGACTTTAGCACAGTTCCTAATCATGTTTGGTATATTGTCTAGGCGAGGTTGATCTCTGTTGTACCAGCTACTTTGCCGATTGGGGAAGGAGCTCGAACTCCCACCAACTGAATTATTACTTATTGTGGTAGTTTTTGATGTGATTCCTAGATGGTTTGGTTATGATTCGTGATTTAGGTGCTTTGCCGGCATGTGAAGTGTGTTACATGTTGTGAATTTGTTTCGTGGATTGAGTTAGAGGTAGGTATCAGGTTGTGTGATATGTATTTTACTTGTGATTTAGAGCTGAGGATGGGATCCTCACGTTTTTGTTTGGTTTGATATGTTTGAACCGGACTACGTGCAGCGGTAGAGTTATATTAGGATGAGATCCTTGTGATTAGTCCATATGTTTTGATTCTTACTTGTGGAATGGACTCGTATTGTGGTACTAATAGATATTTGTGCCTGTTGAACTCATTTGATAGTTCTCTCATGTGTTTCTCTTCTCATATTCAGTCATATTCGCATTGTGCTTATTGGGTTTAGCTTGCGAGGTACGTGCCTAGTGGCGTTGGGTGTGACTTGTTAATTTGGTTTAGTGCTTATGAGATCTTCATATTTCTTGCATCATTGTCAGCGTTGACAAGGTTTAGGATAATGTTTTAACTGATATGAGGTTATTTGTCGGTGCTAGATTTGTCTATGGACAACTTTTATGGTTATAGATGTTGTAATAGGCAGCTAGGCAATGTATTACGTTAGGTTGTGATACTTTGTGGGTGTATGCATGAGCCTTGGCAGTTGGTTGAGGTTGATGTTGTGCGTTTATGTGGGAATCGAGTCTTTGGGAAATGATCGAATGGTGAAAAATTTGGTTCTAAGGCTTATTGATGTGGGTGGAATGAATAATCTTCAGTTGGGATGGTGTTGTCGGGCCTATATGGATTAAGGTGATGTTGGATCACCCGCAACTATATGGATGGTGAGTACATTCAGTGATTGGATGACTTCAGAATGGTTTGTGGCATGTTCGAGGAGGAACGTTTGTTTAAGAGAGGGAAACTGTAATGACTCGATCGGTCATTTTGAGAATTAGCCTTTAGTTTTGTTGCATAAGGTCCTAAATTACTTCGTATTGTGTATTATGACTTGCGTGTATGGCTGGATTCTATTTTCAGATCTGTTTTAAGAAGCTTAAGTCGTAAGTGTTGATCAGAGTTTGACTTTTGTGTAGACGACCCCGGAATGGTATTTTGATAATTCCAATAGCTTTGCATGCTGAATTCTAAATTAGGCGTATATCCGGAGTTGGATTTGGAGATCCGTAGGTTGATTTAATGCATTTTTGTGAAAGTTGTAAAGTTGAAGGTTTGGAAGGTTGAGAGGTTTCACCGGGTGTTGGCTTTGCTAATATCGGGTTCAAATTATGATTTCGGGAGTTGGTACAACTCTGTTTAGTCATTTGGAAATTGCATGCAGAATTTGCGCTCATTCAGAATCGGTTCGATATGTTTTTGCGCGAGTTTAAGAAATTGAAAGTACATTAGTCCATTGGACTTTATTTTATGTGGGTCTCGTAATTTTGATGTGATTTGAGGGCTCCAACACGTGCGCAATATGTTATGGCAATGTTTGGATGATTAGATGGGATACCGGGGACCTCGGTTGTGTTTCGGATAGGCTACATGCCATTTCTTCATGTATTGAGTCATTGGTTTCTGATGTGTCTGTTGTTCTTCGCATTCACAATGATGAAGCCGCAATCGTGAAGGTTCAACTGGTTGTTATCCGTGTTTGCGTTTAATGTTGTTCCATGATCGTGTAAGGGAACTGGAGGATGGTGGAATGTTGCTCATCGCGTCTGCGAGATTTGGTATGCGTTCGCGAAGGATGGCCAAATTGTTCATCGCGTTTGTAGGTGTGTTCCACAAACAAGTAGCTTATTTCTCTGGGCAGTGATTTTGTGCTCCGCGATTGCAAATCATGTTCTATGATATATATAAGGAATACCTGGACAGAATTATTTGTACAATATTTCGAGGGCTTTTGTTATTTTATCACTTTCTAACTTAGAGAGCTCGGATTTGGGTGATTTTGTGGATTTTCACCATTTAGATTGGGTAAGTATTCTTGACCCATTTAAATTTCATGATTCCATATTTGCTTTTATCATTAAGTTAGTTATTTGAATTGGTGAAATTGGAATTTTTGTAAAAACTTTCTAAAATGTAGAATAATGATTTGAGGGCCGATTTGATGTTGAACTTGGATAATTTTTGTATGGTTGGACTCGTATCGGAATTGGTGTTTGGGTTTTATAAGTTTTGTTGAGTTTTGAGGTGCGGGCCCGTGGTTGATTGTTTTAATTGACTTTTTAGTCGTCATTAAAGAGTAAAACTTTATTATTTGGATTTTTTTCCTATGGTTTTTACCTGTGATATTACGTTATTTTTGCTATATTCGAGCCATCAGGAGGTTATTTCACACGAGAAGGTCATTTTAGAGTAATGAGTTAGATTTTTTGACGTAAGTATCTTGCCTAGCTTTGTGTGAGGGAGCTACCTTTTAGGATATGGTTTGATTTTCTTATTCGATTTATGGGAAAGACGTGTACGCAAGGAGACGAGTGCATACTTGGGCTTATATGTGAAAACTAATTGGTTTGGACATTTCTTTCAGGTATTTATTTGAAATTGTTAGCACACATAATATATTTTATTTGTCGTGTTTACTCTCATATTGTCACGACCAAAACCGATGGGTCGCGACGGGTGCCCGAATCCTACATGTCGAACATCCTTAAGCATGCATTAAAGATATAAACGTGAATAACATACATGAGGTAAATCTATCAAAAAGACATATGTATATATACGGAATACAATGGGCAAGCCGGCAAGGCTGCTATAGACAACTATATATCCAAAATCGAAAGCTAACAAGGCCACATACTATCCAACTATACATAACTGTCTACAGACTTCTAATAAAAATACAACAGTACAATGATGGGACTGAGCTATAGCATACCCATATATATATATATATATATATATATATATATATATACACACACACACAAGCATATCATACCAAAATAAAAAGTAGCTCCAGATCAAGTGGAGCACGCCAACTCTCGCTAATCAAAGATCCTAAGAAGGCGGAATATCGGCTTGCCTAATTGCACCTGCGGGCATAAAACGCAGGCCCCGGGAAATAGGATGTTAGTACGAATAATGTATAGAGTATGTAAGGCATGAAAATCAGTACATAAAAGACATAGATGAAACATGGAATAAGGAAATCCATCCGTAAGTTTTAATAACTTTGTAAAGTCTGAAACATTTATAATGTCATGCACGTGCATATAAATATCATTTGATGCATTGGTATAGGTGTAAATAACATCATCAAGCGTTTGAGGGAATCTCATCATATCGTCTCGGCCACTATAGGCAACATCATCAACATATACCAACTGATCAGGTGGTGGTGCGTATATAACGCCGTAACTTTTTTCCATATTCCATATATATATACACGCACACACACACTCACACATATAAATATGCATATATAACACCATCAGGTCACGCATTAATGTACATATATAAATAAATGAAATGCATGAAAATATGTTAATAATTTTAACATTCCCTTTGGATAAACTTTATCAACTACGTATTATTCGTAGACCCATGAATAGATGATATAATATATGTCACATGGGGAATCAAGAACATAGAGACCCCTAGTATGTCTATGAATAGAGTCGTTTATGAAAACTGTGCGTTTGCTCGTTATTGTATAATTTTGGATCATGCCAAAAAGAAAGAAGGGATAGCATTAACATACCCGAGTCGATTCTCTTGACAATCCTCTAACACACGTTAATTGCGATAAAACACGGAACAAGTTATAGGAAAAGCCTGAAGCAATAACGTTGCTTATGCGGAGACCATCTTGGTTGAACCTTTTCCTTAAGTAACTTATGAAATTAAAATCTTGAATGAAGCTCTGTAGAACAAAAACGTTACTGATGTTATGGAAAGGTATCTAATTTCTTACTTTCTTATTCTATGTCCAAAATGAGTCCAACTTTTTAATGAACCCAAACTTTGTACCTTGTAATGAAACCAAAATTTGTATAGACTTTGAATGGCTTACACGTTAAAGTCCGATTTACCTTAGATAGCCACCTATGCTCATACGACTACTTAGTCATATGTATTAATAGTGGCTTACTTCCACGTGGGGGTGGGGTGGAACATTTTAAATCTTTATTCACTTATTAGGTAATTAGGTAATATCCCATTACCCGCATAATTAAAAATTATCTCAAATTACTTAAAATTCTAATCATTCTTAATATGCCTTATTTATCATAATATCACGGTTATATGGTACCTTGTATGGTACTAGTCCATAAATATCGTGTATTATAGCTCGGATTGTATTTTATCCCAAATCGACAACCTTCAACTAAAATTTGTAAATATGACAGGCTGCCCATAGATTTACGGCTGAGGGTGTCGGCTACTCTGCTCGCCTTTCCTGGATGGTATAAAATATCAACGTCATAGTCTTTAAGTAGCTCCAACCATCTCCTTTGACGTAAATTCAATTCATTTTGCTTGAAGATATACTGGAGGCTCTTATGATCCACATAGATATCAACATGAATGCCATACAAGTAGTGCCTCCACATCTTTAGTTCATGCATCACTGCGGCTAACTTTAAGTTGTGGGTCGGGTAGTTCTCCTCATGCTTTATTAGTAGTCTAAAAGCACAAGCTACAACCTTACCATGTTGCATCAGCACACAACCCAATCCAAGGCCTGAAGTGTCAAAATAGATAACATAACCATCAGTCTCTTTTGGGAGCGTTAGAATCGGTACTGAAGTTAATCTGTCGTTTAATGCGTGGAAAGTCCGTTTGAAAGCATCAGTCCATTGAAACGTTTCTCCCTTCTAAGTCAACTTTGTCAAAGGTGCTGAAAGGGACGAAAATCCTTCTACAAATCTCCTGTAATAACCTGTCGAGCTAAGAAAGCAACGAACCTCCGTCGGTGTTGTGGGTCTAGGCCAAGTCTTTACTGCCTCAATCTTTTGTGTATCCACCTGGATGCCTTCACCCGAAATGATATTCCCAAGGAAAGCTACAAGAGTTCAACTAGGATTCACATTTAGAGAATTTCGCATAAAACTTTCCTTTTCTAGAACTCTGAGCACATTACACAATGATCTGCATGCTTAGCCTCTAAACGAGAATACACCAATATATCATCGAAAACTACAATTACAAATAGATCCAAAAAGGGCCTGAACACACGGTTCATCAACTACATGAATACTACTGGGGCATTAGTCAAACCAAACATCATAACACGAGACTCAAAGTGCCCATATCTGGTCCTAAATGCTGCCTTCGGAATATCTTCCTCCGTAAACCCTTACCTGATGGCACCCGGACCTCAAGTATATCTTTGGAAAATACTCAGCACCTTGCAACTAATCAAATAAAACATCAATCCTCGAGAACGCGGTTCATCAAATACATGAATACTACTGGGGCATTAGTCAAACCAAACATCATAACACGAGACTCAAAGTGCCCATATCTGGTCCTAAATGCTGCCTTTAGAATATCTTCCTCCGTAAACCCTTACCTGATAGTACTCGAACCTCAAGTCTATCTTTGGAAAATACTCAGCACCTTGCAACTAATCAAATAAATCATCAATCATCGAGAACGCGTACTTATTCTTGAGCGTCACCTTACTCAACTGTCTATAATCAATAAACATCTGTAAGGAACCATCTTTCTTCCTCACAAATAACACAGGTGCTCCCCACGTTAATGTACTAGGCCTAATAAAGCTTTTTTCAAGCAAGTCCTTTAGTTGTTCCTTCTACTCTTTCAGCTCTGCGGGGGCCATTTTATAGGGATGAATAGATATTGGTTGACTATCTGGAAGTAGGTTAATAGAAAACTGAATTTCTCGCTCTGGCGGAAGAACCGGAAGCTCATCGAGAAAAACATCAAGAAACTCATTAACCAAGAGATGGATTAGATGGTTGGTGACTCTACTTCTACATCCTGAACTCGAACTGAGTGATTAATACAACCTTTTCTGATCATCTTCCTTGACTTGAGATAGGAAATAAATCATCCACTCAGTGACTCCGTATTACTATTCTACTCCAAAACAGGCTCCCCTGGAAATTGAAATATGACTATCTTTGATCTACAATCAACGTTGGCATGACAAGAAGCCAACCAATCCGTACCTATTATAACATCAAATTCTACCATATCTCATTCGATTAGGTCCACTATGGTAGATCGACTATGAACTGCTATTATACAACCCCTATATACTATCTTAGCTATCACTGGGTCCCAACAGGTGTAGACACCTCAAAAGATTTAACCAAAATAGGTTTTATTCCAGACTTACGAGAAATCAACGGAGTAAGATATGGTAACGTGGAAACCTGGTTCAATTAATGCATATACATCATATGAGGAGACTGATAATATACCTGTAACAACATCATGCGATGACTCCTTATCCTGTCATCCTGCCAATGCATAAATGCGATTTTGAGGAATGCTCGAGCTAGATGCTCCACCTCTGCCTCTACCACGACTCATTGGTGCATGTGATCCTTGCCCGGGGGGCGTACTGATGGTGATGAACTAGCTATAATCCCACTGGCTTAGCTATACTAGCATCGACTCTCGTCGAACAATCCCTCATGACGTGGCCCGAATAACCAAAGTATAGAAAATACCCGATCCCATACAACACTGGCCAACATGCTGCTTACCACACTGAGCACATCGTGGAAAGGGCAGCCTCATCTGACTTGACTCACCCCTATACTGAGAACCTAAGGCCCTGGAATTCTAACCAGGCCCTGAATATATCGAACGATCAAATCTCTTACTGCCAAACTCAGGAGGTGTGCTAGCTGGTGGCTGGGCTGGATACCACGGGTACTCTTGTCTCTGACCACCTCAATTCTTAGGAGAAGGACCTAAAGACCTCGCTCTCTTATTCTATCCCAATCATGCTCACGATCGGCCCTCTGTTTCTGCTTAAACTCCTTTACACCCTGAGCGTATGCTTGAATACGAGAAATATTCATGTCTGACTAAAGTAAGACCAACATACAATCGTTAAGTAAGTGCGGCTCTAATCCCATCACAAATCGATGTACCCGATCCTCCATCTAAGATACAATAGTAGGAGCATACCTAGGCAATGAATCAAGCTATGGACTGCACTCCAAAACACTCATGTTACCCTGCCGAAGGGTCAAGAACCTATCAACTCTAGTCCGATTAAGATATAGTGGCAAATAATGACGAAGAAAAGCTTTTGTAAACTCCCGCCATATCGGTGGAGGGGCATTCTCACCTCGGAAAAACTCCCAAGACTTGTACCAATTAACTCCAACATTATGAAGTCCATAGGAAGCTAGCTCAATTGACTAAGTCGTAGTGGCCTTTATTACCTTTAAAGTCCTTTGCATTCTATCGATAACTACCTGAGGGTTTTCGTTTGGATCTTCCCTAGAGAATAACGGAGGGTCCAAATTAATGAAATCACAAACCCTCGCACTAACAGACCTATCTGTATAACCGGTACCTACTTCCTGATGCCGAGCCTGTGCGGCTACTAATCGAGTTAATAACTGAATAACATCTCTCACCTCCTGGCCCAGTGCAACTGGCTAAGGGGCTGGATGTACAGGGGCGAGCACTGGGGCTAGTTCCCCTCGGAGCTCTCCTGGAGAGGGCGGGGTATGTGAAGTCTGAGATGGAACCTCACTATGAGACTCTCTCGAGCCGTGATAACTTGTTGCACTAGACTGGTAATCTCACCAGTCACGGACTTTCCTTTTTGGGCGGTTGTAGTCTTTGGAGGCAACATTAAAAATATAACATATTGTTAGGAACATGAATTCTTATATCACATAATCTAATATAAGGAGAGAGGATAACATCCTATATGTCATGTAGCCTCATTTTTAAAAGTTTGGTGCACAACACACCCATAAATAAGACTCTACTAGACACGATCTGTAGAGAACCCTAAGACAAAACTGCTCTGATACCACTTTTGTCATGACCCAAACTATTGGGCCGCGACGGGAGCCCGAACTTCAAACATCCTTAATCACGCATTTAATATATAAACATGAATAACATACGTGAGGGAAATCTATCCAAAATACATATGTACATATATATACGGAATACAGTGGGTGAGCCGATAAGGCTGCTATAGATAACTATATACCCAAAACTGAAAGCCGACAAGGCCACATACCATCCAACTATACATAACTATCTACATACCTCTAATAGAAAAACAACTGTGCAAAGACAGGAATGAGCCACATCATACCCATATATATATACAAGCGTATCATATAGAAATGAAAAGCAGCTCCGGATCTAGTGGAGCCTGCCAACTCTCGCTGCTCAAGGATCCTAAGAAGGGGGATTGTCGGCTTGCCTACGGTCATGAAATGCAGGCCCCGAGAAAAAGTGCTTCAGTATGAATAATGTACTGAGTATGTAAGGCATAAAAATCAGTACATAAAAGACATAGATGAAACATGATATAAAAAAATCCATCTGTAAATCTGAACAACTTTGTAAATTCTGAAACATTTATAATGTCATGCACATGCATATAAATGTCGTGTTATGTATAGGTATAGGTCTACATAACAGCCTCAAGCCTCTGAAGGCATCCCATCATATCGTCTCGGACACTATCGGCAATATCATTAACATATATAAACTGATCATGTGGTGGTACGTATATATATATATATATATATATATATATATATATATATATATATATATATATATATATATATATATATATATATATATATATATATATATGTACACTTTTATATAATGCGATCTGGTGATGGGTCAATGTATATGTATAAATGAATGAAATACAAGAAAATATGTTAATACTCTCAACATTCCCTTCGGATAAACTTTATCAACTGCGTATTATTTTGAGACTCATCAATAGAAGATATACTATATGTCACATGGGGAATCAAGAACATAGAGACCCCTAGTATTTGTATAAATAGAGTCATTTATGAAAACTGTGTTTGCTCATTTCTTCTGTATAATTTGGATCATGCCAAAAAGAAAGAAGGGATAGGCTTAACATACCTGAGTCGATTCTCTTGACAATATTCTAACACGCGTTAATTGCGACAAAACATGAAACAAGTTATATGAAAACCTGAAGCAATAACGTTGCTTATGTAGAAACCATCTTGGTTGAACCTTTTCCTTAAATAACTTATGAAATGAAAAGCTGAAATGAAGCTCTTTAGAACAAAAATGTTACTGATGTTATGGAAAGGTATCTGATTTCTTACTTTCTTATTCTATGTCCTAAATGAGACCAACTTTTAATAAACCCAAACATTGTACCAACTTTATAATGAACCCAAACCTTGTACCAACTTTGTAGTGAAACCAAACTTTGTATAGATTTTGAATGGCTTACACGTTAAAGTCTTATTTACCTTAGATGGCCACCTAAGCTCATATGACTACTTAGTCATATGCATTAATAGTGGCTAACTACCCCGTGGGTGTGGGGGTGGGAAATTTTAAATCTTTATTCATTTTTTAGGTAATTAGGTAATGTCCCGTTATCAGGTAATTAACCAATTACCCGCATAATTAAGAATTATCTCAACAACAACAACAACAAACCTAGTTTGATCCCAACAAGTGGGGTCTGGGGAAGGTAGTTTGTACGCAGACCTTTCCCCTACCTAATTCAGGTAGAGAGGCTGTTTCAAATAGACCCTCATCTCAGAAAGGGAAAGAAGAAGAAAAGGAAAGCAAGGGAGGAAGAAAGATGGAAGAAAAAAGAAAAAAAAGGAAAGATAGAGGATAAGTGGCACCAAATAATTGCAATAGAGAATAAAATACCTAAGGCGAACAAAACCACATAGAATAATAAAAATCTAAGAATATGAAGGGATGTGCATACTACTAAGACTATCGGTGAACAACTATAAACTACCAACTAACCTTCTACCTTAATCCTCGACCTCCACACTCTCCTATCAAGGGTCATGTCATCAGTGAGCTGAAGCAGTGCCATATCCTGCCTAATCACCTCTCCCCAATAATTCTTAGGCCTACCTCGACCTCTTCTCCATCTATCTATGGCCAACCCCTCACACCTCCTAACTGGAGCATCAATGCTTCTTCTTTTAACATGTCCAAACCATCTCAACCTCAACTCCCGCATCTTCTCCTCCACGGAGACTACTCCCACTCTGTCTCGGATATCTTCATTCCTAATCCTATCACTCCTGGAATAACCACACATCCATCTCAACATCCTCATCTATGCTATTCTCATCTTTTGCACGTGGGAGTTCTTGACTGGCCAACACTCAGTCCCATAAAGCATAACCGGTCGAAGCACCACTCTATAAAACTTACCCTTAAGTCTTAGCGGGACATTCCTGTCATACAAAACATCGGAAATGAGCCTCCACTTCATCTATCCCGCTCCAATGTGGTGTGTGACATCTTCATCAATCTCCCATTACCCTGAATAATAGATTCGAGATAGTTAAAACTCGCTCTCTTGGGGATAACTTGAGCATCAAGCTTAACCTCTATGTCTGCATCATGGGTCCCGTCATTGAACTTGCACTCCAAGTATTCCATCTTGGTTCTACTCTGTTTGAAACCTTTAGACTCCAAGCTCTGTCTCCAAACATCCAGCCTCACGTTAACTCCGCTACGCATCTCGTCAATCAACACTATATCATCGGTAAATAGCAAGCACCAAGGCACCTCTCCTTCGATGTGATGCGACAATACATCCTTCGCCAAGGCAAATAAAAATGGGCTAAGAGCTGATCCCTGGTGCAACCCTATCACCACAGGGAAATGCTCCGAGTCACCACCCCCAGTCCTTACCCGAGTCTTAGCATTATCATACATATCCTTAATAACACTAATGTACGTTACCGGAACACCGCTAACCTCCAAACACCTATACAGGACCTCCCTCGGAACTTTATCGTATGCTTTCTCAAGGTAAATAAACACCATATGCAAATTCTTCTTCCTCTCCATGCACTACTAAAAAACCCAGGGTTTAGCGACGGACAAAATCTGTAGCTAAACAGAAAAATCCGTCGCTAATCTTATTTAGCGACGGATTAGCGACAGATTACCTAAAGATTCTGTTAGCGACGAGCATTTTAGCGACAGATTAGCGACGAATTTCGTAGCTAATTCCAGTTTTTTTTGTAGTGATGTAATGCTCCACTAGTCTCCTTACCAGATGAATCGCTTCTATAGTCGAATGCCCCGGCATGAATCCAAACTGATTCTCGGAAATAGACACACACCTCCTCACCCTGGCCTCCACCACCCTCTCCCAAACCTTCATATTGTGACTCAATAGCTTGATACCCCTATAATTATTGCAATTTTGGATATCACCCTTGTTCTTGTAAAGCGGACCATCGTACCCCATCGTACCCCTATAATTAAGAATTATCTCAAATTACTTAAAATGCTACTCATTCTTAATATACATTATATATCGTAATATCATGTTTATATGGTACTTTCTATGGTACTAGTCCATAAATACCGGGTATTATAGCTCAGATCGTATTTTATCCCAAATCGACAACCTTCAACGAAACTCTTTTTTCTTTTAATTCGTGTACCCTTTATCCTTCACGGAACCTATTTATTATTTGTTATAAATAGCATAAATATGCTAACCTCGAGATAAAATCATCCTCGAGTCTATGTCGATTAACTTAAGACATTAATCGTACAAAAAAGTAAGATGTAACACACATGCTATATTTGAAGTTGTTAGCACATGTCATATCCTTTACTTTTCAAGTTTACTCTGATATAATTTTTTTGAGGTTGTTACCTCTTTTATTGTAATGTGACCATATTTATTATTGATTTATTGTTTATTTAAATGTTGTTACAAGATCTCATTTTGTTGTCGGGTTATTCTCATGCATTTAGATGTAGTTTCTTGTTCATGAAATCTCCTCCGCTGTTATCTTATTTCACAAACTAGAATAAGAAGTTTGTCATTTCATGGAAATACCTTCAGTAGCAATTTTATTCTTAAGAAATTAATTGAAGTTGAAGTTATTAATTGCCATTAACCTGTTTTAGTTAAAGTTGTTGTTTAACGGAGTATTATTCATTTTTGATCTACTTCCCCGTTCATTTTGTTGCTATTGAGATTTTGTACACATAGTGATTGAGTTGTGCGTTATATGGTGTGGTGATATTGGTACTGTTGTTGTTAAGAGGTTGCGGCCTATGAGAGCTTGTGGTACGAGTTAATATGTCATGTTGTTGTGATGATACCACATGTAAATTTGTTGTGTGAGTTGATTGTTGTTATGCAGAGCGTAAGGGTGGCATTTCACTGTTGTTATTATGTAAAGTATAAGCGTAGCATCTCACTGTTATCGTAATACAGAGTATAAGGGTGACATCTCACCATTGATGATTGTGGGGAGTGATACGGGTGGCTAATGATATTATCACGGCGGAGTGGTATGAGTGGCTAGTGATACGAGCAGCTAATGATATTGTCAGGGTAGAGTGATACACGTGGCTATCGGTGTGATATGTGTAACTATTATGTTAAATTTTTGAGCCTGGCGATAAGCGTGGCATTATGATGTTATTATTACGGAGAGATCAGGATGTCTATGTTAGGGATGATACGTGATGGCCTGGGGGCACTATGTTGATAATATTCATATGATGGTGTGATTTTTCTTGTGTATGTCATACACCTTATAGGACTTGTTGTGTTGATTTTAATGAGATACCGGATGTCTTTGATATTGCTTGTTGACTTGGATTGTGATAGTAAACTCACACAAGCATACACCGTAGCATGCCACTTATACCAATTCAAGAGTATGAGACTTGACATTCATTGATCATGCCCTTGTATTCTTATATTATTCACTTCCATTGTGATATTGATCATGTAATCATGCCGGGCGGAGCGAGCCTGTGACAATGCCAGGTGGATTGAGATATGTTATGTTAGTTGTCCGTGCTGTTGTGACTCATATTGTGGGCGTGAGGTTCCATGAGTGTAAAAGTCATGATTTAGGACTCGTGACTTGTGATTATAAAATGAGGTATCTCGCGGTAATTTTGTTGTGAGACTTGTGTCAGAACGACTTGATTAATTGGTTGTCATTTGTTTTCCTTATTTGTTTTCACTGATACTTTAACAGTGTTTTTTATTACTTTACTGTTTATATCACATGTTGATTCTTGTTACCATTTGTTGGTTCCTACTTTTATTATTGGCTTTATACATCTGTACTGCACAAGTTATTTTGGCTGGTAGGTATCTTGATTTGTACCTCGTCACTACTCTATCGAGGTTAGTCTTGATACTTACTGGGTACCGATCGTGGTATACTCATACTACACTTCTGCACATTTTTGTGCAGATTCAGGTATTAGAGATATCAGACTTAGGCATAGTTAGCTTCTTGATCACGAGGATTCAAGGTAGAGCTGTTTGGTCGTGGCAATCCTTTGGAGTTATTTCCCTTTTTATTGTATTGTTGGTTTGTTATTATAATATTACTATATTGGGATGTTGTTGTGATTATTGCCGCATAGGCTTCTTTCACCTATATTTTGGTATTTATAATAAACATTTTTTTATTTTATAATATCATTGTTAAACTGGTTTAATTGTTGTAGGTAATCGGCATATCTAGTCTTAGAGACTAGGTGCCATCACGATGCTTAAGGTGTGATTTTGGGTCATGACAATCACCCTCATCATAGAAGGCCGTATCAACAATTGCCAAATCCTCATCATCATTTCCTTTCTTAGTATCCTCAGTAGCTTCCTCCTTAGACTGTTGTAGCTCAACCTCTAAACATTCGGGTTTGTTGACATCTTCGTCCTCATGTAATCTTTGGTCCTCACCAAGCCCAACCAGATGTTGGGCATGAGCATTGAGTGGAAATTGCTGAGGTGAGTTGGTTGTCTCCTCTGGAGTAGCTAGCCTCCCTCCAATCTGTAGCTACAAGTCGAACATCCCATAAAAATGGGCCATGAATCTATCATCATGAGCATTTTGCTCGGTACCGATGAGTGCATTCATAACATTCTCCTCGTTTGCTCGGATGCTGGTGATACCAGTCCCTCGGAGAGGTGCTAGAATGACTACACAAAACATTAGCTCCTCCTTAACTTCCTCATTTCTCAAATACTATGTCAATATGTTTCTAAAGAACATCCTATCTATCATCTTTCTATTTTCCACCTTCTCTATCTCAAGGCATATCAAATGGCCCGCATTCACCTTTTGACCGGTTATTAAGAAGTAAAGCAAGCACACCCTCTCATGCCTGATCATAGTATCATGATTGCACGATAGCAACCGAGCATTGATCAATTTCAACCAAACTTTATCCTCTAAATTTTTCTTCTTCCTTAGAAATTTTCTATGGCAGTTAGTCATTTTGTCATGGATCCAAGAGGCCACAGAATTGCCACCACCTAAACTGTGTCAAAGTTCTCAATATATCAGGTAGGCAATAAAGTTATCCAGGGGCTTATGCGGAACACCTAGAGCACCCAAGTAGCTGCATAGAGAAAATACATGAAAATAAATCAATCTTCCCCAAAGGAGCACATGTTTCTCTGGATCACATTATTACCATAGGATTGCCGAACACATAGATAAACCAAGCTCAATAATAGACTTCCATGTTGCTGGTACATAGATCATAAATGGCACTCATCAACAGCTAAATCCGGGTGCATATGCATAGGCCAACAAATCTTGTACCATGCCTTGGTGGATGCATATACTTTGAATCCCATATTCACGCTGTCCCTGAGGCCTTGGGCATGAGGCTTCCATGGCTTCAACTACATGCAATCCCTCAGAATGACTAGAAGTGACCTCTCCCCATTTCGCTTTTTTGCCGGTGTAGAGGATGCCTTGCCTTTAGTGGGGTAGTAGCTTTGCCCTTTCCTTTGTCCGTTGGTGGTATATGCGGTTTTGGTCATGCCATTTTTGTACATGTAAAAGTTGATGTTAGTCCACTTTAGAGTGTATTGAATCAATTCGAACATGGACGTATGACCCTACACAAAATATACTAGAACGTTTTTGTCAAGTAGGTCGAGGATAGTCTGAATTTACCTCTTGAATTTGAGCAATGATTGTAGCTGCAAGAGAACTAGTTCGTATGGGAGAAAAATGTAAATGCCATACTTGAACCATTCAATCCTACTCCGGTGAGCCACCCTACACTTAAATGTTATGCTCATGATTTTTACAAACTACTAGTGTATCTATCTTTGAGACTTGGGCTCTAATTAGGACACAACGTGTCTTTAAGGCTTTTTATCGAACATATGGTATGCACTAGTTTTGGTGAAGATTTTGTGTGGGTTAGGGATTCCCTTACCCTCCCAAATCGGCCTTGGTATTCGAGTGTAAACACCTGTTTGAGAAACAAGAATATCCATCCTATAAGGTTCATGGGGTTGGGAAAAACATGCATAATTTCACATTCAACCTATTCGTAAAGTTTGCAAGTTGCAATTTTACCTTAATCTATTCCAAAATAGAAGAAAGATAAGGAAGAATTCATACCTTAGAAGTCTAGAGAGAGAAACGATCTTCAATTAATGGTGAGGTTTAGTAAATGAATTTGTGTGAGGAGAGCTACGGAATTTAGGTGAGTGAAATGGAGAGGAGAGTGGCTGGCAGTGAAGAAATTAGCATGAGTGATGTTTTTGTTTTAATGTGTGTATGTGTATCTTTTAAAGGTTGTGAGGTTTTACAAGGGAAAAAGGGTTAAACACTTACCTGGCCTTGTGAGCTGGGATGTGAGGACCATCTCATGCTAGACCACGTTGCGCGAAGGGTATGACACACTAGAGAGTGGGCGACGTGAGCATAGCCATGAGGAGAAGTGCTGATTGGAGCATGCAGCCAGGCTTGGCATAAGATGCAACTCGCGTTAGGGTGCGCGTAGCCTGGGGTGTGGTTCTTTCCTCTCTTGGTGAGGTCAAGAGCATACTCAAGTGATTCCACTCTATTTTTTGGACTTCTTCATGTATTTTTCACTCCCACACATTGTCGTACCTATTCAAATACAAATACTTAACTCGTTAGTTGCATTAAAAAAAAAAGAAAAAAAAATCTAATTAAGCTAATTAAAATACAAATTGGGTTGCCTCCCATGAAGCACCTTATTTAACGTCATGGTATGATGAATACAACATCACAATAGGTTGCCTCCCATAAAGCGTCTGATTTAGCGTCACAACACGGCATAGAATGTTCCCTCGACCATCCACCAAGTCTATCAATGTTTTATTCCACCACCCTAATAGTGTTGAACTATTTGCCCATTGACTAAAAACGTTGAATTAGTCTCGGGATCCTGTAGTTCAACAACTCCATGCTTCATAGCTCATGCTACTTCAAGTGGCCCTGATTATCTAGACTTGAGCTTCCCATGAACATCTTAATCTTGAATTGAATAATAGAATAGCTTGACATGGTTCAAAATCACGATGCAAAATATTTTTGTCATGTTATCTTTTTTGTTTTATCTTTGTATAGCTTCACATTCTCATATGCGTAAAATCAAAACTCTTCGAGCTCATTGAGTTGCAATTCATTTTCCCCTAGCTAGATCCATGTCAAAGTTGAGCTTCTTGATTTCCCAATATGCCTTGTGCTAAAGCTCAATGGGAAACTGGCAAGCTTTTTGATAAACCAACCTATGTGGCAAAGTGCCAATTGGAGTTTTGTATGCAAATTCGATATGCCTAAGAGCGTCGTCCAGCTTGCTAGCCCGATCATTTCTAGTTGCGCTCACCGTCTTCTCCAAAATTTGATATCCCAAGTGAAGTAGTTTGGGCATCTATATCGAGGGTATGCCTTTTTAGGGGTCTTACAAGTTCGATATATTGCCTAAACTTTGGGATCGGGTTTATGCCTTTAGCAAGGTCTTACACAATTTTTATTCCGTCGAGGTCTTACACATTTTAGATAGTTGGTACAAGTATGGTTCATGCCTTGCCTGAGGTCTTACAGATGTTGCCACTTGGTACAAGTGTGATTCATGCCTTTCTCGAGGTCTTACACATTTTAGATACTTGGTACAAGTATGGTTCATGCCTTTCTTGAGGTCTTATAGATGTTGCTGCCTTATGTAGGTCTTACGAGACTGAGTCTGCCCGTTCGGGGTCTTACGGCCTCAGGTTTTTTAACAGCTAGATATTTGGCGACAATTCTCGAATTATCTAGGGTGTTCTGGATTGGGCTCTGTCACATGTAGACTTGGCATTGCCTCATTAAGGGCTTATGATTTTGGCGATTCCGACCCTGTGGTCATGCGATTCTTGAACTTTTGATGCAAGCCTCTGAGTGTTTGGGACACTTTCTGGGACTTGGAGTTGTTTTATGATTTTTATGTTGCCTGTTTAAGAGCTTGTGGGATTGGAGTCCCGACCCGGAGGTCATTCAGATATTGAATTGTGGACGCCAGTCTCTGAGCGTTCGGGACGCTTTTGGTTTTGGAGATACTTTTTGCTTGAACATTTAAGTTTCCTTTGAAGCATGAAATGTTTTAATGAAAAGTACTATCCTATTACTTCGTACAAGTATACATGTTTTTGCTGCTAGGGGCTCGGTTTCACTATACGAGCATGGTTCATTCGACCGTTTGGCTCGGTACATTACTTTCCTATCAATGCCCCGTTTTGAGATATCCTGGCTTTCCTGAGCAGTTGACCTTTCCCGGGGGGGGG